>JASNJN010000010.1:0-49075 GCA_030180075.1 Mikrocytos mackini | reverse complement strand
ACACTTTTTCAAAAATTTAAAATTTTTTTGAAAAATAATAGTTTGGGATAAAAGTAAAAAGTAGAATGTTTATTTACAATTTTTTTTGAAAAAAGTTTCAAAATGTTAAAATGAGCTATATTTTAACATCTTTCTTTCGGTAAAAATTTTTTTCAATATGGGGCCTATACTCGTGACCCCATTTTTTGAGATTTATGTAGCATATTTTTTATTTTTTCATTTTACGATAAATAAAAATTCAGAAAATAATTCTGAGATATGGAATCGCGAGATCTCTTAAAAACACATAATTTATTTAAAAAAATTTCAATTTATTTTTGAAATATTGTATATATTTTGAGTCAAACATTTTCTGAAAAATTCGTGTATACACCTAGAGTTTCCAAAATTAATACCGGTATTACTCGATATACCGGTATTTCGTCCATTATCGTTATCGAATATTATCGTCCATTACCGGTATTTGGTAATATTACCGGTATTAGATTTTAATTGAAGTATTTTCTGTAATTCGTAGTTTTTAAGTAAATTATTGTGTTGCAATTAGGTTTTGATTCATTTTTCACTTTATATTTTCCTACTATTTCTAGATAATAAATGATGTATTTGGAGGTTGAAATGCCTCAAAATGAAGTGTAACTAAAGAAGATGCCCATTCCTCAATATATAAAATGTAATATAATTAATTTCAATTATTCATATATCAGCTAAAGTTTTTATTCGTTATTTAATGCATGGATTGTGATTTTGAAGATAAACCTATTTTTTATAAGATGTTATACAAAGATTTTAACTTACGATATTATTTTAATTGGGAGTATATGTTGTGATTAGCCTCGATATGTAAACTTTTTAAATGATTTTATACCAATCTATAATTGATAGATTTGTACTCATACTTGCATAGAGTTTAAGATATTATGTAATACTTCACATACAAATAGGATTCAACGTTTTGACGTTTCTTCGATGAATTATTTCCAGTTATATTTCTTAGTTTATCTGCTTTGGTTATTATAAATTTACAATACTTTTAATTTCTTAAGAAAACGTAGATTTTCAATGATTTAAAATTTAGTTTAGTATTTTGATCATATTATATTAAATAATTTTATTTTAACAAGTATAACATACATATTCTTAATACTGTTTATATTTAAATCCGAATAAAACGCCACGTATATTTTAAATATGATGTTAATAAATAAAGATGTTCGTAGTCTTTAGTTTTATAGTACCATCTATGAGTATACTGAAGTGGTGAATTTATATTTCTTCGACATTTTGGAGATTTTAAACAAAATATCCAGACAAATCAAAGAATAATTAAAAAACCGATAATACCGGTATTAGATTGTAAGAGACGATACCGGTTTCATTTTTCAAAGTCGATAATTGGAAACTCTATTCATGGGGAAAATTTGCTTCTTTTCAGTCGAAACACCCTTAAATCACCCCAAAACAGGATTTTCCACCTTTACATTATGTTTAGTTGAAATTTCCGAAGTATTTGTAATATATTTCGCTTGTTCAGCTAGTCCGGGTAAATTGATGTATTCATTGAGGTTTCTGCCCCTAAAACAACTTCATCACTGTTAAATAACGTGTTCCTGGTATTTTGCAAAGTTTTTGTCTCTGTTGTGGAACAACGCTATCCTTTCTTCGGTTAGTCTGTGAAGTTATCTGTGAATCTAGGGTGTTGTGACCCGACAGTAGAATGTCTGTGGTTGTTGTCCATTGCTCGTGGTTGACGTTATTTAATGTTGTAGTTTTTTCCCCAAATTTTAAATTTCAAATACCAAAAATAAACATATATCCAGATATGTCCAAATTCTATTACAACTATACCTCTATATGGTTTAAATAATATACCTGAATAAAACAAAATGGGTGCCGAAATGAAAGAGTTTTTCAGATTAATAAGTTCCTAATAATAAATTTAAATTTATGAATACTCAGATATGGGACGCCTAAATTTTTAAATAAATTTATAAAATATATTGAGTTGAATTCGCCAAAAATATGGGGCCTCTATTTTATCTTATATTTTCCAATTCTAATAACAGCCAATGGATTTAGTGTATAGTAAGGATTAAAGGTAAAATTGTCCTTATTTTAAAAATATTTTTCATATTTCGATAAAAACTTACATTTGTTAATCTTTTTTGTTATAAATTAATGACGTTTTTATCAGAAATTTGTGTATTTTTCAAAAAAAATTAAAATTTTTTCTTTTTGGTATTTTGCAAGATTTTTGATAACTTTGCTTCGAAAATGGGTTTATTTACCAAAAATCTAACAAGTGCCCTAAAATCCTACAAAATTCCTTTTTCAAAAATGTTAACCAATCTCGTGATATTTTTTATTATTTTAATGTACAATTACTATTTTATGAAAAATGCCTAATTTTAAACAAAAATAAACTCGAAGCCGTATAGTAAGAATATATTTTATAATTTACATTGTTATTGAACATTTCTTAAAGAAAACAAAACTTTTAAACGCTTTATTATCAGATTTCTATAAAATGTAAATTATTTATGTTTCCAACACTTCCTTAACTCATCATCATTGTGTTTATACTATCAAAACAAAGTCTATAAGCAATATTTGATGCCAGTGAGTGGCTACCAAGTTCCTCAATGGTAATCTTAAAGACTTCCTTACAGGAAGTGTTCACTTTCGCAATTTCTTGATTAAATTTGTCTAATTCCGGCTTACATATTTTCTTTACTGTATCTATAAACTCGGTAGATAACTGTATTTCTTTTTTCCCCGTATCATAGGTAAAGATATAAAAATATACCTGATAAAATGTAAGCATAACAAAATTGGTCACTTTATCAAAATCTTGGATCAAAAATACGGTCCGTGTATTTCCCTTTGTATCACCATAGTTGCCGTTTTTAAAAGGAGGGACATTGACTTCAGTTTTCTGATAGACATTTGTTGATGAGTCTTTTAATGCCCGTGCATATGCACCTATGAATTTATCCATTCGTGGTATTTCTCTCAAATTGTTTTCAACCTTTTCTCGGTACTCTTTATTATCTTTTATTGCACTTTTTAGCATTTTTGATGCTCCATAAAGCCCTTCATATAATATCATATAATTAATGTAAACTATAAGATTATCTATTTCCGTAGACCTGTCATTATTATAAAATCAAGTGATCTTGTTGTAACTGTTTATTGATTTTTGAGTTTCGAATATTGTATCGAAAAATTTGATGATTCTTTCTGCCATGGGATAATTTTTTTGGTTTATCTTTTTCTTCAAAGATTTTATATAGAACTGAATTAAACCAAAAGTATCGCTTGTTCCTTCTTTAATTTGATATTCTTCTTCGATTTTCGATATTCTGTCATTTATATAGGTTTTTGTTAGTTTCTTTTTGCGAAATTGGTCTTGTATAAACGCTGTGTTGTTAATTTCTATTGTATCATTAACAAAGTTGGATAAAGTCGTTTGGTATTCGTTTTCGTCGCTTGACGGGGCAGTTTTTTTTTCAATGTTAACAACATTAGAGCTTTTGTCTTTTTCATTTGAAGTATCTTCCCGGTTATTGTTAGATTGTCCATTGTCTAAGTTGAACTTTATTATGCAAATAAAAACCCCTATAAAAGAGCACGTCATGAAGACAAACATAACCCTCATGAACTTATCAGGTTTTTGCTGTACGTTATCTTTAATCTTAGATTCTCTTCTTTTGGAAATTTTCATAAGTTTTTTATGAGTAGCAATAAAATATAAAATGCGTTTTATTAGTGTGTAATGTGAGTTGTCTAGTAAAATACGAATTGGACGTGTACATGATTTAAAGTTGTCAGAACAGGTCGTAGAAAGAAATAATTTTTATGTCAGCCTGTTTGTAGGTTGGATACCGTTACATGCAAACTGTAGTAATGGAGAAGAAACCAGTCATTCTGATGTTGTAGTTCAACTTCAAAGAAGCCAGAAAGAAGAGATGTTTTTGTAAGAAAAAATAAAATTTCAGAATAACGAATCGAATGTTTCCAGATTTAGAGATTTCCACTATGATTCACTAACCTATAACCATTCCGGTATCTTTATGTATTATCATAATACCACATTCTATTCTACATTCCCAACCTTAGCTATTATCATTTTAAAATTTATTTCTTACAAGAAGAATCCATCCTTCCTGTTCTTCTGTGACATTCAATTGCAACATTGAAAGAGTGAAACTCTACTCCACTACTATTGATCACAAATAGATGGGTCGATTCACCAATTCGTGACTTAAAGACTAACTTTCCCAGCCTCTATTCTTACCGCTTCACATCACTTACACGACCAGTTAATGCCTTATCGGACACTTAATAGTAAATGATTAAGAAACTTTTCTTAAATTATATGGCTCTCACAAAAATATAAATGAAAATCCCGAAAAGAAAAACTTCTAAGATTCAAGATGGTGTAAAGAAACGACCTGATAAGTTCATGAGGGTTATGTTTGTCTTCATGACGTGCTCTTTTATAGGGGTTTCTATTTGCATAATAAAGTTCAACCTGGAAAAGGACAAACTAACAATAACCAGAAAGATACTTCGAATGAAAAGACAAAAGCTCTAATGTTGGGAATATAATTCAAAAAGAAGACAAAGACGAAAAAGACAACAAAACCAACTTTGAGGAAGACTACACCTTAGACTCAATTGATGGCATAACTGATGATATTAACACAAACAACGGCATTGAATTTCCAGATTATTCAAAAATCTACTCATCATTTTTTCCTATAAAACGGATAATGGACCCGCCAATCAAACCTGTTGTTTTATTAGATTACGTTCACAATTTAGCCCCGAGATTTTATCCGTATTACAAGAAGGTTAAGACCAGCGTTGATAAAATTAACCAAATTCAGTTCAGTTACAACTTGCACATTAGTGATGGTTCACAATTACAAAAGTGTTGAATCTGTTTTGCATCATTTCAACCATGTATGAGCTTACCAATGATAAAGAACTAACCAGCTGGATAATGGTTGAAGATTACAAAAGCGATTCTGCATTACTAGGAGTTTATCTGAATTATTCAACTCTATACTACATGCTTTACGAAACTGCCCAAATCCCTGTGTTATGTTTCTTTGATGGGTATTACTTTGTGGATCGTATAGAAGAAACGTTTAAAAACGATCGAATAAGAATATTTGTGATGAAGATACAAAATATTCTAGAAAAAACTTCAATGAAATTATATAAAGAAACTAGAGTAAACATTGGTTTATTTGAAGATAAAACTTGAACAACGGAGGGGACGGATATGTTATCGATTTATGATATCGATAAGATCAGGAATTTTGTTAAGTTTTCCATGTTTCATGCTTTGTTTCTGATTTTTGATTTAAGTAAACAGGATAAAGTATGTGTTCACGAGGAATTGAGAAATTTCATATACAAAAAATTGGATAGGGTAATAGACGCTGAAAGTAGTGAATAAGAGATAGTGAAAGTCGAAAAATCATGTCAGAATATATATGGGCTGTTTTACGATAAAGGAAGAAAATATAAGAAAAGCTGGGAGAAAGACTTTGAGAATTGCGTAGAAAATTTAAAACAGTTATTAGAAAAAGCTAAAGTTATAGATTGACGCTTAAATAAGTTTTTTAAGGTACACAGAATTTTAACTAATGTTTGTGTGTTTATAGTCATAGGTCTCAGATTGGAACAAATTGCTTCGAAAGAAATATGTTAAAAATAGCTTTTTAAAATAAATTATAACAATTAAAAATATTCGTCTAAAATATTGCTTACATCATTTTCTTATTATCAATCACTATTTGATTTAAAATACCCACTCTTTATAGAAAAATGTTCGTTTTAAGTTTGAAGCTTATTATTTTATATTTTTAAAAGAAAACAAAGCTTTTAGAATGCTTTATTGTCAGATTTATGTAAAATGTAAATTATTTATTTCTCCAAATACTTCGTTAACTCATCATCCATATGTTTATACTATCAAAACAATTTTTATAAGCAATATTAGATACCAACGAGTGGTTACCAAATTCCTTAATGTTTATCTTAAAGAGTTCACTACATGACGTATTTACTTTCATAGTTCCTTGATTAAACGTTTCTAACTTCGGTTTAAATATTTTCTTTACTGTATCTATAAACTCGGTAGATAACTGTATTTCTTTTTTTTCTGCATCATAGGTAAAGATATATAAATATACCTGATAAAATGTAAGCATAACAAAATTGGTCGCTTTATCAAAGTCTTGTATCAAAAATACAGTCGGTATATTTTCCTGTGTATCATCATTGTCATTTTTAAACGGAAGAATATTAACTTCAATTTCTTTGTAGACGTTTATTGATGAGTCTTTTAATGCCCGTGCATATGCACCTATGAATTTATCCATTCCGGGTATTTCTCTCAAATTGTTTTCAACCGTTTCTCGATACTCTTTATCATCTTTTATTACTCGTTTCAACACTTTTGATACACCATAAAGTCCTTCATATAACACCATATAATTAATGCAAACTTTAAGGTTATCTATTTTCCTATCTATGTCTTTATTATCGAGTAGAGTTATTCTATTGTAACCGTTGATTGATTCCTGAATTTCATATATTATTTCAAAAAATTTGATGATTTTTTCCGCCATAGAGTCATTTTCTTGATTTGTTTTTCTCATTGAAGACCTGAAAAAGAATTGGATTGAATTAAAATTGTTACTTGTTTGTTCTGACAAATTGTAGTCTTTTTCTATTTCTAATATCTTGCTATTAACATCGGTTTTAATTTGTCTTTTTTTACGAAATTGGTCTTTTAAAAACGCCGTGTTGTTTATTTCTATTGTATCATTAACGAAGTCGGATATAGTTGTTTGTTGTTTGTCTTTGTCGCTTGGTGGAACAGTTTTTTCTTCTATGTTAACAACATTAGAACTTTTATCTTTTCCACTCGAAGCATCTTTTTGCGTATTATCAGTTTTGCCAATCCTTGAGTTTAAAATTAAGATGCAAATGAGCATCGCCACAAAAAAGCACGCCATGAAGATAGAAATAACCCTCATGAACTTATCAGGTCGTTGCTGTACGCCATTTTTAATCTTAGATTCTCTTCTTTTAGGAATTTTCATTAGGTTTTTTATGAGCAGCAATAAAATATAAAATGTGTGTTGTGAGTGTGTGATGTAAGTTGTTTATTAAAATGTGAATTTAATGTGTAAAGATTTAGAACTTCGAAGAGTCTGAGTTGAGAAATAAAACTTTTATGTCAGACAAGTTCGTAGTACGTATACGACTACATGCAAACAGTAGTTGTTGAGTAGAATCCCACTCTTACAATATTGGGATTAAACTTCTCGTAAAGTAAGAAAGAAGAGATTCTTTTTGTAAGAAAAATAATTTTTCAAAACAAAACATCGAATATCTTCGGATATAGAGATTACCATCTTGATTAAATAATATATAACCATTCTAGTATCTATATGTATTCACATAACACAACACTCCGTTTTATATACACATACTACCAAATTACAAACAAAAACAAAAAATTCCAACTATTTGTACACTATTTAATACATTCCATTCAGTTAAAATCATAACTTATCTTATTTTAGCTTGTATTGGGTTTGTAGAGTGTATTTATATACATATGTATTATTATTAGCGAAATTAAATAACCTTTGGAGTTAAAAACGCATTTTGGGAGCCAGGTTGGGAAAAATTCAAAACTTATAAAAAATTTTAAAATTWTRCAAAGTTTTTATCACTAGGGTTCGGAAAATATGTGACAAAAAACGATCAAATATGTTGAAGATATGTGATTTTCGATATTATAAAGGAAATTCCAAAATTAAAGAATACTCAGATATGTGATACCTAAAAATCTTCCTTAATTTATAAAGATTTTGTGTCGAATTTTACCAAAATATGTGACTACAAGTTTTGCCAAATATATTCCGAACCCTAATCATCACATTTATGAAAATTAAAGCAGTGGACCCCTATTTTTGGGGGTATTATAAAAAACATTTAACCAGAGACCACTGTATTAATTTTTTCCGAAATGGCCATTATTTTGAAACTGGGTGTAAAATACAGGGTTATATTAAAACTTCCCACAAAAACTTAAATTTTCCCATAAGTTTTAAAATTTCCCACAAATTTTAAATATTTCCACATTTATAATTGGATATTTATTGATATGTGTTATCTATATGCCTTTTAAAGACATGATAAACGTTATGTTGTTGCGTTGTGCCAAGATTTACGATAATATAACGTCTTTATTAATAAATATTTATAGCAAACATGAAACAGAGTATACACGGGTTATAAATTGAAAAATCACCTAAATATTATCCTTGTAAATAAATATAAGCTATAAATAACCTACTTAGACTTGTTGTCAAAGAATAAACCAAGCGATGATCCCAAATTTAAATGCTGATATTTTGTGGTAAGTTTGCAGAACTTGTGGGAAATTTTAAAGATATGTGGGAAAATTTAAGTTTTTGTGGGAATATTTAAGTGAGCCAAAATACAGCGCGAGGAATCTTAAGTTTGGAGGTTTAGGTTCGGCATATGAATCACAAAAGTTTGGAATGGCTAAACTCTATAACTTTTATGAAATAAAGAAGGTGTTTTCAAAGATAAGTGTACTGAAATATTAGAAAATTTTTTTGATAATCCTAATATACATATAAAAAGCATATAAAGAATTTTACTATTTTACTAATCCTAAATTTCAAAATTATTTATATTATTATTTTTAATACTTTCCTTCAAGGAATATCTTTTTACAACCGTCCAATTTTTGCTTGCTTTCTTTATAAAAATCATTCATATGGTGTATGTCCATGATCAATATAAACACCTTTTTACATTTATCTATTATTTGCTTTCTTAAATCAGCATTATTAACATCATTTATTAGACTCTTCCCATAATATTCATTTATATCTATTACTTCATACTTTTCATTCACCTTGAAAGCATGCATAAAGACCACGTATACATTTAGTACTAGAAAATTGTAGTAGTCATGGAATGTTCTTAGTAAATTTGGGATTATAACCTTTTCTTCTTTAAACTTAAAATCCGTTCCTTTTACAAATTCAATTAACAATTCATCTTTTATTGTTCCCATTAATAAATAAATCTTTTTACAAATGTCTACAAATGGCATTTGTTGTAAAGCTTCTTTTACAAGATTAACAAGGTCATGCTTAAACGCACTAATTACCTGATCGGTAAAAAGAACAATGTATTGAAGTTGTAACTGCTGAACTATGAGCTTAAGTTGATCTGTTCCAAACTTTCCACTGGTTTCAAGTTCCATAATGTCGTCCATGTATGCAATTCGAAATTCTTTATATGACAAGAACGCCATTTTGGAATACATAGCCAGAACCTTTTCA
This sequence comes from Mikrocytos mackini, assembly GCA_030180075.1. NCBI lineage: Eukaryota > Endomyxa > Ascetosporea > Mikrocytida > Mikrocytiidae > Mikrocytos > Mikrocytos mackini. Next base: position 39,662 of record JASNJN010000010.1, on the reverse strand, counting down.
TATGTAATCTGAGCTTCTTCTATAGCACCAGGATATTTTCCATCAGTAAAATGTGAATGATATTCGTCAAACAAACTTTTAATCTATGCACAAGTTTGAAAAGTATGAACGAACATCTTTTTTGTGTATTGGCTTAAAGAAAGTAGGAATGGTTTTCTGTCTTTTCTGTTTACTATATGGAATTTGGTAATAAGAATTTATAAATGTCTTGGAATTCATCTATATAATATAGTTCATCAACATCGACTTCGATAATTTCCAAAAGATTAGATTCTTTAATAGAGGTAGATTGTGTAGTACTTTCTGGTTGGGGCCCGGCGGTTTGATTTGTTGTTTCTATGATGACCTTTGATGATGTAGATGATCCTGAGAAGTAGGTTGTTAAACATAATAAGAACAGTGCAGATGAAACTATTACTATTATAAGCATTATTTGGTTCTTACTGTATTTTCTTTGCTTTATTTTGTAATTTGTACGTAGCTTATGGTCTCTTAGACTTCTTTTAAACTCACCCATTTTAAACTTAAAAATTTGAGTGTAGCTGTACTTTTACTTGTCATATGATTCAATATGGTGTTTCGACGCTTAATAAAATATTTTAACGCCATATCCAAATGTTCTGTCGACGAGAAGGCGTAGTTTGTTGTTTGTATAATAAAAGTTAAATTTTTAAAATGGAAAGGAAGTTTCAAAAAACATACCAACACAGGAGTGACGTGTTTGACGAACTTTACAAAAATCAAACCGAGGAACTTGAGAAGAAGAAGACCAATGGAGTCGATATAGAAGTTAAAGTAAAAATCACCAAGCCAGGATCACCCGAAATCTCAGAAACTTTCAAATGCGTTGCTTACACAGAAACACCAAAGACTTTATTAGAGAAGTTAGCTTCCAAGAAGAAGCAGGTATTTAAAATGAAGAGCGACGTTGTAGTAGCCGAGATAGACGGATCATTGTTTGATCTCAACCGTCCGATAGAACAAAGTTGTTCTATAGACTTTCCTCTTCTATCTTTTAAACAAGTTACTTCCCAAGATCTATCGGGCACTGCTGATGACGGCACCGATAAAAGGGCCTTGGGTGTATACTGGCATTCCTGCGCTCATCTCCTTGGTTTTGTTTTGGAGAAGAAGTTCGAGGGAATCTTAGCAGACGGACCAGCCACACCAAAAGGATTTTTCTACGACGCCGAACTTTCAAAAAACGAAGAAACATCTTCCAAAGTAATTTCACAATCAGACTATGAAGCGATAGAAAAAGAATTTATAAATGTTTGCAAAGACTTCGGCGAGAGACCAATTCAACGTGTTGTATTATCTTATACAGATGCAACACGCATGTTTTCTGACAATCAATTTAAACTTGAGATAATAGAAGATCGACACAAAGCCGGGGATGTGCTAACTGCTTACAAGGTAGGAGACTTTGTTGATTTGTGCCGAGGTCCACACCTCCCTGATACATCGATGGTAGCATCTATGAAGGTTATGGAAGTAGGAAGCATCTATTGGAAGCATATCAAAGAAAATCCATCGTTACAAAGAATATACGGTACAGCCTTTCCATCACAAAAACAATTGGACCAATTTATTAAAAAGGAAGAAATGCTTAAATCACTAGACCATAGAAAACTAGGTGCTAAATTGAATTTATTTTTCAACCATAAACTGAGCCCCGGGTCTATTTTCTGGCTACCTAAAGGTGCACTTCTGTACCAAAGACTTAAAGAGTATATGAGAAAGAAATTTACCGAGAAAGGATATGTTGAAGTGAACACACCAAACATCTTCCATAAGGACTTGTGGGACATATCGGGACACTCGGCTAACTATGCAGAAAATATGTTTGCCTTTAAAGTAGATACTCAAGACTTTAGTCTTAAACCTATGAATTGTCCTGGACACTGTCTGTTATTTGACTCCCAGAACAGAAGTTACAAAGAATTACCATTAAGATTATTTGAATTTGGGATTTTGCATAGGAACGAACTCACTGGTGCATTGTCAGGGCTAACAAGAGTAAGAAAATTTGTGCAAGACGATTCCCACATTTACTGCACACTAGAGCATGTAGACGAAGAAATAAATAAACTGATCAAGTTCATTGATGAAGTTTATAACTTATTTGGTTTCAAATTCAAAGCAGAACTAAGCACAAAACCAGATAACCTTGTTCTGGACAAACTTAATTTAGAAAGTACAAACTCTATAGAAAAGTTCACTTCGAAAGTTAGTGAAAAAGAAGTTATTGGGGACGTATGGTCTAAGGCAGAGAGTATGCTCAAAAACAGTCTCGACAAGAACATGGAAGGTAAATGGGAATTAAATCCAGGAGACGGAGCTTTCTATGGCCCTAAGATTGATTTCAAGCTTTCAGATAAAATGGGAAGAGAACATCAATGTGCTACAATACAGTTAGATTTCCAGACAGCTGCTCGATTTGGACTCAAATACTCCGACACTGAAAATAAATTAAAGACACCCGTAATTATACACAGAGCAATAATGGGAAGTTTGGAGAGATTCATTGCTATTTTGATAGAACACTACGAAGGCAAGTTTCCATTCTGGTTGTCTCCTTACCAAGTATACATCGTTCCTATTGCCGACAACGCGGAGATGAAGAACTATTGCGAAGAGCTCAAAGATGCGCTTAAAAGAATGAGATGCGAAGCCGAAGTGGACCACAGTAGCAACTCTCTTAACAAGAAAATAGTTCGCGGGAGAAGTTTCAATTACTGTTACATCGTATGCATTGGATCAAAGGAAGTGGAAAACAAAACAGTGACTATAAGGAAAAAGAATGTGGTCAAAGAATTCAAACTCGATGAATTCATTGCAAATGTGAAGAGTGCAATTAAATTAAACAGAGACAAGATAACATGTGACTTCTAAGTCGACATAACTAAATAAATGGGAATGATATTAAAGATAAAGCGTTATTTGTATGTATTTTAACTGTGTGCTAAATATATTTCAATGTAAGAGCGTAGAGAACAACTGTTTAGGAGTTCACTATCTATTCAAATGTTATTTTTTGCTTTTCTAATTTCACTCTTAGTTTCTGCAAGATACAGAACACAAACGCGTACTTCAAGATTCTATGACCTATTTGAGAGGACATCGGTTATTGTAAGCCAGGATAAACTTATGTTCGAATTTCATTCGGCTAACCAAAAACATAAACTATTGGAAATTGAAGTACTCGGGAAGACTATACACTCCAAACCATCCATAAACACTTTTATAATTGACAAAATCCACTATATTATTCCAAAGGGTGTTAAAACCCAATGGATTAAATGTTATTCCAATGACTACGGAAACCCCAGGACAGAGATTTCCTTCTTGAACCAAATTGTACATTTCGATTCTCACACCAAATTTTGCAGGTTTGTTGCCCCTGGTCACTCTGCAGTTGCTAAGATAGAGCACCTAATTAACCATTACAACTTCGAATATGAAATTAAAGATGATTCGGATAACAGGTTCGGAAAGGAACTGATTATAAAAACTTGCCATGACAGTTTAGCATCCAGAATACATCCTAAAATAAAAAATATTTCGATATTAACAGGGGACCGTGTAATTGTTGCTATGGAAAATGGACAATCCTTTGAAGGTTACATGAAAGACGGAATTTTCTTCATCAAAGGTGTATTAACCAAAGATTACAATATTGACAAAAACGTCACAGAACTTGATAGTTTAATTTCCTATGACTATAACCATTACCAACAGATTCACAGATTAAAATCGCCAATTTCGATTGTTAAGGTTAGAAACAGACAACAAATGGGAAGCTATCATTTGGGGTTGCATCGTAGTTTCCATATATCTAACGACGGAGTTTCGTTGTTAGCAAAAGTGCACGGGCATTTCAACTTAGAGTTCAAACAAGATGGGTACACAGCTGCCAGTATAAATCAAACAAAGATTAGAATTAATCATAATAAAAACTTAATTAGAATGAAATTACATAATTTAGTCGTCATATTAAAAATAGGGGAATACAATAAGATAAAGTATAGATGTTGGTACAAAGAATTAGTCGAGCATGATTTTGATTATTTAGAAAAGGAAATTATAAAAGATGATGGAGTAATAAATTATCAAAGGTCAATACACTGTAGAGATTTAGAACCAGGAGTGTTAGATGAACTCGAAATATACAAATGGAAGTATATCAAAAAGGAAATTAAAAACGGAATAGAAAGATGGGTAATTTATTTCAAAACAAAAAATTATTCAAAGATGAAAATTGATAAAATGATCACAATGTAATGTGGGTAACAGAGGTTTATTAAATATGTATAAAATAGATTTATTTTGTGTAAGTATTTTTAATTAGACGATAAAGCAGTTGATTAACTTGTTGTGAGGCAATTTTACACTTCAATGGAATCATTTTGAGATATTTATGTTTCAAAATCATTAAAATTTAATATATTGTTGTTTGATTGGATATTTGGCTCCTTAGATGTTACAGATGTGTTTCAAAAATTTTTAATTTCAAAAGAAAATGTTTTCAAATCTCTACAACACTGTATCTAACGCAACCACTTCGTTCATCTCACAGACCAAAGAAACCATTGATAAAATAACATACTCTGGTCTATTCGCTGGGGGACTCAATGATATCAATTGTCTTCGAGAAATCAACCAAGAGCCAAGAATTTACTCTTTATTCACGAACCACGACCTTGTAAATAGCGACGAGTTAAAGACGACTATCTCTATTCTCGAAGAGAAGCACAAAGGGGGCCTTCTTGTTATAAATCTTAGCCCCAGGCCAATAATGGCTGACAATGTCATAAGTTTTGAATGTCGCGGTTACATATCGATCCCCTTAATAATCACAATCAACATTGTTCGTACAATGAAGAAGTTCTTGTCAGAAAAGCCTTTGTACGCCGCGGTGGAGAAAGGCGGAAAAGACAATGAGCAAGACAGTGCAATCGTGATTGGGTGTAAAGATAACATTCAAAGAGCGTACATAATCGCTGCTGTTTACAAATACCTAGATAAAAAGGGCGAGTTCGGGTTCAAGGATATAATGGCAAGCTTCGACACGGATATTTCCAAGTATCTTTGCAAGAGCCATATAAGATACATGAACTACATCGTAAAGATACAGGAACTTAAAAAAAGATTGAATGCCGGAAAATTAAAGGAAAAGTCGATAGCCGGGCCCCTAGTTTTAAAGGCTATACAGATTTACAACATTCCAAATTTAGACACAGAGCTGTTTACTCCTATCGTAGACATAATCCAGAAAAATGTACTTATTTATTCTGATACAAAGTCGTTAGAAAACTGTATTGAGTTTCCAAAGGAAGAGTCGTTTGCTCTGCTAAATTTGAAAGAACCGGTTAAAGTAGAAGGCGATTTCATAGTAAGGATAAAGAATAGGAAAAAGAAAGACGAAGATAGTAAGAAGTTCAAAGTTGAAAATTGGGTTCGGTTCATGGTAAACAGTTCTATGTTAATACCATACGCCGAAGATAAAGATAGTAAGAGCTGCGCGTTTAGCCTGAAATTAAAGGAACTCGATCAAATAGGAACCCACATTGTAAACAAAGAAAACATGAAAATTACTTTGATTTTCAACAGGGAAAATAACGAGGATAATGTTAAAGAATGGGTGGACATGATAAACTCTTTTAATTTATTGGGGAGTTCCGAGAACAGTAAACATATAGAGGATAATATCGAGGCTATTATGGATGAATTGGATTTAGCCGAAAGCGATGTGGAACATAAAGATGAACACGAGGACGAAAATAAAGGTGATGGTGCTGTTAAAAACATAAAGATTCAAAAGGAAGATATTGAAATTGAACAAAAGAACGATGGCGAAAAAGTAACTGAGACAAAACAGAATGACGAAAATCAGGAAGAGAATACCCCTATAGCAAATAATATCGTGGAAAAAACTAAGGAAGAACTGGAAGAAATGGATAATGTTGATGTGCAGGAAGAAGAGTTAGAAGATGAGGATGAAGACGAAGATGTTGGAGATCTGGATATGGATGAAGAGGAATTCCTAGACAAAATCGAAGATAAAAATGCGAACTAATTTAACAATGTTATACTGTATAAAATCATAGGTTTGCATATTATTTAATTATTCTGCTCCAACAGCGTTTTAATTTCCAATGATAACTTAGGGTATTTAATATTAAATGTTGATACAAACAAATCAACGAGGCCCACTATCCTTTCCTGAACTTCAGCCTGGATGCCCATGTCAATGTTTATGTCAGTCTTTATATGTTCGATTGCTTTCATCACCCCCTTTTCGATCCCCTTTCCTTTATACCCAAAGAATAACCTCCTAATGTCTTGTATCTTTAAAAGATCCAAATCTTCAATGTTCCCATTCTTTATCAATTGATAACATAACTCCATGTATAATCCTATTATGTAATCTTCGTTCTGTACCTGTTTTATCTCCCTAAACAGCTGTACGTGAGTTTTTGTAAATCCCTCGTCTACTGCTTTGATGTTTTCACAGAGCATTTTTAGAATTAGAGTTTGTTTTAAACTTCCCAAACTGCGTTCATTTATTTGTGAAACAAAATCTAGGGAAACACACGTCTTTATAATATAAGCAAAACTCTCGCTTTCTTCTTTGGGTATCTTTTCTCTGATATTTTTTACAAACAACAAAACGTCTTTATAGAACTCCGACAGCTTCTCTCCATGTTGAGTGTGAAGCATTGAACTACGCCCGCTTTGCTTTTTGGCTTCCAGTCCGCCTAACATTAGCACCATATTCTGAGTATACTGGAGAACCTTGGATTCCAAAAAAGTTTGTCTTTGTTTCTTATACTTAGCACTATCAACTAAAGAGTTTAACACTTTTCCCGAAGATTCCAAATCCATAGAGTTAATCACTTCCAGAAGGAAGTGTAGTTGCCCACGTTCGTCCTCGTCTTCGATGTTATTTATAGCTTCTTCCCTGTTCGGCTGCATTAAAATATCAGTGCTAAACTTTCCGTTTAAAGGCAAAATTATATTAAGTTTCCACGTGAGTTGCAAAAGGATTACCTCTGCTGTGTTGCATGAAATATCGCCAAGGATGAAATTATTCAACAGGGTATTGTCGAGAATGAAATACTTGACCCACTCAGTATGTGGCTGTTTTGTAGTGAAGAATTGGATTCCTGGTATGCGCTCGCTCGTTACTATAAGGAATTCTTTAATCAGTGCCACATTATTTTCGTTTCTAAATTCTTTAACTGCTGTTTCTGAGCTGGGTGCGATGATCGTTTTTCTCAGAATTGCCATCAATGAATCTCTGTTGTATTCATTGTTGATAAGTTGGCCGACTAGGAATTTCAAATATTCCCTTTCATTGGTGTCTTTCAACAGCCCGGCTATTTTGTTGTAGACAAAAGTTGATTCCTGTTGTTTAAGTACTATGTTAACCTTATCAGTGGCTATTTTCTTTAAGGCTATTTTAAGCCTGTTATAGTTTTTAGTTGTGCATAACTTTTTGAAAAGCTTGTAGAATATACTCATAATCTGTGCTGTATTGTCGGTGCATTCGCTGTGTTTGTTCACTAGAGATAGCAGAGATATGGTAAGGTAGAACTCAAAATCATTAAACTTCTTGATTAGGGAATAGTCCAAAACGAGTCTTTTCTTTGTGATGAACATACTGATGGCGCGGGCTATTAAGCTAGTTTTGTCTTCTTCGGGATAATTAGCTTTCAATGTATCTTTTAATATTTGTTCTAGTTCTGTGATATTTATCTTCTTTCCCTTTGTGTAGACGTCCACCATTTTTGTACGAATCTTTACATTGTCTTCTAATATTAATGTGTCGTAGTCACCATCCTTTTGAGTTTTCTCCAATAGGTCAATGGCTTTTATCACAACATTGTGGTTTTTGTCGTGTAGCATATCTTCTATTCTAGGACCGAACTTCTTATAAAACTTGGCTTTGTCCGATTTACCAAATGCTGATGTATCTTCACACAGTAACATCTTCTCTATAAAGGTCAGTGTGAGTTCTCTGACTTTGTATTCTTTGTCGTTCAGAAGCCACCCTGCATACTTTAGCTTTTGGTCGTGTAAAATAAACTCTTGAAGCTCTTCGTCTTTCAAGAACAGATTCAAAGTTTCAATAGACAATAATCGAACGCTATGGAACACATCTCTAAATGCTTTTGAGTAGAGTTTCTCGTATAAATCAGAAGATGGTGAACACTCTAAAAATGAGAAAAGAAAGTTGTAAGCAGCAAGGCGTATTGTTCTGTTTGTCGATGTCTGGAAGTCATTCATAATATCAGATATAATCAAGTCAAGCGGAGAAGTTACTATTTCGTTTTTGTATAGAAACACTGCCAACTCTTTCCAAAAAGTGCAGAACACATGTGAAAAGATGTGATTGAATTCATCGTCCGAAGCTGGAAGACCCAACAGAGATAACAAATCTTCTTTCCAAGAGACGGATTCTTTCAATGATTTGAATACCTTATTGAACTCTTTGGTTGTAATGTCAGTGAAAAAAGAAGAAATCCGAGGGTCTTGGTTCAAGATAGTATTCGTATTATCTGATTCAATAAGTTTGGTTTTCTTGATTGGAGATTCTAATATGTCCTTGTCTAGAACTTGTGGTTCGTCCATTTTTTGCGTGAAATAATTTTTTGTTTCAAAATAGGATAACCAAAAATTTATGAAAATACAAATATACAGACAGATGGTTTGTTGTGCCAACTACAGACAACATGAAAAGATTTAAAAGGTTTTGTTTTAAATCATAGGAATGCCATCATTTCGAGCTTTTAAAACAGGAGATTCAAATGCCACGCCTATATTTGGCAATTAATGTTTGTTAGGTAGGTTTATCGTTTGGGAATTTTATTTTTATTCTAAACTTTTTTTTCAAAATATGCCTAAAAGAATTTCCTACTTCTATGACAACGATATTGGGAATTATTCGTATGGTAGCACCCATCCAATGAAACCACACCGTGTAAAATTGACGCACGAGCTCGTTCTTTCCTACAATATTGATAAAAAGCTCGAATGTTTTTCTCCAGCGCCAATAGACGCCTCGGAGTTCTTAAAATTTCACACAGATGATTATGTAAACTTTCTAAATACATGTATGCCCGAAAACCAATCCGAATACCTTCGGGAGTGTGCACGATTCAACATAGACTCTGACAGTCCTATTTTCAATGGGATATTCGATTATTGCTTGTCCTACACAGGAAGTTCATTGGCATGCGCACACAGAATAAATAGGAAAACCGCCGATATTGCCATTAATTGGTCAGGCGGACTACATCATGCCAAAAGAAGCGAAGCTTCAGGATTTTGTTACATAAATGACATCGTCCTTTCAATCGCCGAACTATTAAAAACCCATAAAAGAGTCCTTTACATTGATATAGACGTGCACCATGGAGATGGGGTCGAAGAAGCGTTTTATTTAAGCGATAGGGTACTTACTCTATCGCTTCATAGATATGGTGACTTCTTTCCAGGTACTGGACATATAAAAGATAACGGCATTAATAATGGAAGAGACTATTCAGTCAATGTGCCTTTATTTGAAGGAATGGATGACGAATCATATGAATATATATTTAACCCAATCATAGACCGATGTATTGAAAAGTTTGGGCCGGAAGCAATCGTGCTACAAAGTGGGACAGATTCACTAGCACATGATAGACTTGGTTGCTTCAACCTATCTAGTAATGGACATAGTAGGTGTACGAAGAGAATTAAAGATACAGGGATCCCGTTAGTAGTTCTTGGTGGAGGGGGTTATACAGTCAGAAATGTAGCCCGGTGCTGGGCAAAGGAAACGGCCGTCCTTACTGATTCTCATCTTAAAGAAAATGCTAATGGTAAAGTTCGGGTTCCGTTTCACGAGTACTACGACTACTATGCACCGGAGCATCTTCTTGAAGTTGAAAAACTTGAAATGGTTAACAAAAATGAAAGAGAGGAATTAGATAAGATCAAAGAAAGCATATTCACACAGCTTAATAGGGTTGAAGTTAGAAACAACTCCGCTCTGGGACAAGATCTTGTAGAAAGCTTAGTAGGAGATAAAATAGATAAATGGGAAAGAGTAAAAAATGAAAACGACGGTTATGAATTAACAGACACGAATAATAGCAATGGTAACACAAATACTTCCCAAGATAGAACGGGAGTAAAGAAAACAAAATTGTGGGAAGCTGGAGCTAGAGAAGCGGAAAGGAAAAGAAATGAAGAAAAATAATAATTTAATCAGTTTTCTCGATTGTTATATGTAGGAACTTTACTTGGTTTTGAGTACAAAAAGTAAATTATTTATAGTAAATTGAGGTTTATTTTGTCCCATGTTTCAAGTTGTGGATATAGTTATCTACAGTCCTCCAAACATTGGAGATGCTTCTTTCAAGTTGTCTGTTGAAAGTTTTTAAAGCATTTTTCTCGTCCATGTCCAAACAGAGCATTTCTTTTAGATAACTGAGGTCTGCGTCTTCAGATAACTCCGGTAGTCCTGCGTCGACCATCATTTTGAACATACAAATTATTAAATGCCCTCTCTTTCTGCATGATAACAAGGCCTTCATACATAAACTCTGGAATTTGAACCAATGCACACTTTTCTTATATTTGACCCCTCCCATCAGAAATGCCATGTCTTTAGTCATTACAAATGCTGATCTCTCTCTATTAAAGCCAAACTTTTTCTTAAAGTTTCCCAAGAAATGACCAAAGTCGATATGGAATAGAACCCCTTTGTTGGTTAACATTATATTTCCTGCATGTCTGTCGCCTACACCTAAAATATAGGTCGCGATGACGTAGCCCGCACAAGATGTTATGAATCTCTCTATCGATTTGGCATACAGCGCGGGCGTTCTATTGTGCATTTTCAAATACAACATGAGTGGAGTGGATTTCAGAGCACCCATTGCACCGCCTCCGTATTTTTGCTGTATATCACTCAATGTCTCGGATTTTTCAACGACTTCGATCATTCCGCTTTTTAAACCGGTAGGAAGTGTTCTATATTTGAGTAATGAAAGATTGAGGCCATCTGCTCTCCAAATATAATCCAAAAAGTTGAAGAACGAAATAGTGAGCTCATCCTGTCTGAGGTCATCTCCTATTTTGTAGATTATGGACTTTGGGAGCGCGTTAGGGTCTATATTGTCCATGGTTAAGAAAAGGGGCGACTTCTTAGAGCCCATAAATTTGCATTTCTCCACAATAAATTTTGATGTTTCTATACTGGGTATAGCGGGTAGTGGTAGGAATTTGTTGGGCTCAAACAAATTGGTATTCATCGTCCTTAAACGTTCCCTAAGTTGGAAAATTATTGCCTTTTCTTCTCTCTTTTTTATTTGTTTGGCATTAACAACAAATTCCGCGAGTGATTGTAGATGAGCTGTAACTATTGTCTGGGCATATATAGCCCGAGCATGGAAACCAAGATGATAAAGCAAGTCTTCGACATACAGTTTGAATCTTAGTTCACAACTTGGCGCTTCACTAGAAATCTTAAATTGCCAGAACAAGTAATAGCCGATGGAATATGGGCTTCTAACCCCCCTTTCGAGAAGAAAATCGGAGAGCGTGTTGTCATGGTTGTTTTCGAATTTAAGTGCCTGGACTAGTTGTGGTAATATAATTCTGAGCTCAATATCTTCCAATTCCCGCAAAGATTCGACTGCAAACTTCCTGACTATCGTATCGGGATATTTAAAGTCAAGAAGTTCAAGAGCATCAAATTTGTTATCTACCCTTTGCCACGATTTTAGAATATGGTAAGCTTTCTCTCTTTGTGTTCTATCTACCCAGTTCACAGAGAGAAGAAAAACAGGAAGTAGGGAAGGGTAGTACTTTAATTCGTCTACATGCTCCCATGTCTTAATTTTGTTCGCGTAGCTTATCGTATCTATGGGTTCCATGCAAGTGAGAACGTCCTTGAGGTTTTTCCTTGTATTTTTAGAAATAGGAGGATGAGGATAGGGGTGGTCTTCCCATTTGAAGTCATTGTAACTATATTCAGAGAAAAATTCTAGGTTGTATTTGTACGTTGGAAATTCGACCACTAAGCAGTGCGATTCGTCTTCGTCTCCAAACCTGTTTGAAGGAGTACTTCTGAAGATATATCCAAGGTTTAATGACTGAAGACTAATAAGCTCATTGTTTGTGAAGTTCCTAAGTTTAACTCTCTGTACTCCCATCACAAGTATATTGTTGAAGTCAAAGACGGGCATAATTCCAAACGAAAGGACATAAGTGCTATGTGAGCTCGTTTGGCCGCACAGTAAGAAGCATATTCTAGCCTCAGACGGAAGAGAGGGCACTGTAATCATTTCCGGGCAAGGGAATTCTACAAATTCATCCCATCTGTTCTCAAGCCCAAAAATGATCTGTCTCGTATGTGTGACTGACTGGTGCACCTGTGTGTTACCGTAGAAAATGAACACATGTATGAATAATTTTGCCACGTAGCTCAAAAGTGATTTTGAAGGAGTCTTGAAATCGGTTAGCATCTTCTGAATAGAGAGTATCCTGATTCTGTATCTGTCCTGTACAGATGAAGTGGGGACGGTTTTCCTTTTCAAATAATCTGCGCACTTCTCTGAAATATCCGATATTTTGTTTAAGTTATCTAAATTAAAAGATTTATTCCTTCTGTCTGAAAAATCGAAGTCTGTGTCTTCTAGTGTTGAATTCTCATACGAAAACAAATCAGATAGAATGTTGTTGTTTTCCATATTCATTTTTGTTTCTAGTTCGTCCTCAATCGTCCGTTTGTCGTCCCTGAAAAATAGCTTCTCTTCAATGAAAGCAACGAGTTCTGGCACTACCATTTCTTTATAGTTCAAAAATGCCTTCTTATTAATTGACACTATCTTGTTATTTATCATGTTCTTCTCGACGTCGTCTCCTGCTATGAGTTCAAACACGAGCTCCTTACACTCTAGTAACTGATCAACTATATAACTATAGCCCAATAGCTTATTGGATTTGGTATAAATGTAACTTACAGAACCAACAGCTTTGAGGGTCATATTTTCTTTCTGTTTTGATGATAGCTTAGTTCCAAGAATTGCTAATTGTTTCGTTATTTCTTCCATGAACTCTGAAACCTCAATCATAAGAGATATTTTTACCTGTGCCAATGCGCTCCCGTATATTATTAAGGCATTCGCATAACTTTCGTCGTTCATTGAAGACACTGTGTCTGCTGTTGGAGTCTCTCCACCCATTGATGTCCTTTTCCCGAACTCGTTGAACGAATGTTCCTTGCTTTTGTCTTCAGAATCATCCGAAGTTTTGTCCGATGAATTCACATCGAAGAAGTCGGGCTGCGAGTCTAGTAAATTATTATAGTAATTTCCTTCTACCTCAGAGTAAAATTCTGGATAAAGAAGTTTCTTAACATTAAGGTGAGGGAACTTTTTGAAGTATCTATGGGCACGGTAACAGTTTATTTCATTCAACACCGTTTTCTTGTCGTCTTTAATTTCCATGCCGCTTTCTGCGATAATATGATGGATGTCATTTGTTTTCCACACGTAGTTTTTGTTTGTCTTCGATGGACTGAGCAAGTACCGATTTGCGCTTTCAAGGTGGTTCATCGCCTGTGTTAGCTCGGAACTTATGTTTGAAGCAGCGCTATTAGTGTCCATTATTGTCTTTATTGAATCCATAAGCGTATCAAGTTTCCCTTGGATTTCATAAGAATTCTTTGACAGTCTGGTTTTTATGTCTTCTTTGTTCACAAATGATTCTTCCGACACAGTCAAGTCTGCAAGTAAAGATGATATTTCTCCCTGTCTATTGGTAGTTGTAAAATGTTCTTGCTTACCGTTTTCTTCAGTCATAGAATAATTGACAACTTTAAAATTCTAAATTTTTGTTTTCTTTTTAACGAAACTACAGACAACCCGTGCTCTTATAATGCGTTTGTTGTCTGTTAGACTCTAGCAAGAAGCTGAGAGAGTTTACAAAAGAATATATCCCATTGGATTTGAATTCAAAACGTAATATCAACATCCGTACAACATAGCATCGCAAATAAACATTTATTCATTTATTTAAATATATTCGAAGGGTTTTCCAGAACAGTTTTTAGTTTTTTAACAGCAGCACATCTTTGTGAAATGGAATTCTTTTTGGCGAAGCTCATTTCTGCAACAGTAATAGTCTCATTAACTGGAATTAAATATGGGTCCCATCCAAACCCTCTGTTTCCACGTGCTTCTTCAACAAGTTTCCCTTTTAGGCATCCCTCTATAATTCTAATATGTTTCCCATTGCTGATTGCAAATGAACAATATGCAGTTACAGACCTGTTTTTACCGTGGCTAAACATTTCAAGGAACTTCGCTGGCTCTAATTTAAGGAATTCTTTTACGTATACCCCAGGAAGAGGGAAGTATTCATCGACGTAGAAACTTGAATCCTCAATCAAAACGAGACATGAATCTAGATCATCGAACTTACCCGATTCTTTTATCCTATTGAATGCAATTTGACACTTCCTCTTTGATATTTCTTCCCTTGTGCCTTGCAATTCTTCTAAATCAAGCTTATAAGAAACAATTTCGTGTCCTACAAGCATAGCTCGTGTTTCTTCAAGTTTTTTCTCATTTCCAGTGACAAAAATCAACTTCATTTGATTAGATTGATATGTTACTATATGTTATCAAACAGCACGGAAAGGGTTTGTTGTAGTCTTGAACTTAGTGTGATGGTAGATAACCTCGGTCTAGAACTTTTGTTTTTGACAAAAATTAAATTTTATTTTTTAAACTTAGCTATCTTATACCCATTATCTTCTTGTTGTTTAAAACAGACATGAGAATAACCGATCCGACCGCCCGAACCCAAAATCGCTAAAAATTCTCAACAAATCGTGAAACATGAAAATAATGAAAATATAATAATATAAACTTCAGATATACACAGGGTTGGTCGGATTAAACCGCCCGGTTTAATCCGACCAGTTTAATCCGGTATAATCTGTCCTGGTCAATACCTTTAGCCCTGGTTTATATCTAAATTTTGGATTAAACCAGATATTTCATAAATATGGATGCATTATACCCGGATAATACAAAGTAATATTAATTATATTATGAAAACATATATTCTGGTTCCTGCACCCATTAGGATACAAATTATAAAAAAATATTTTTATTAATAAAATCATACCCAAATCGATAAGTGCTATTACAACAAGAAACCACATGCTAATAATCTATATGAGTCGCTATCATCAATATTAATAATAGATAAAACTCAAAATTTTAAATTTTTAATTTTATGGTGAACAACATGGGAGGACGCCCAAGAGATCCAATATGGAAATCATTTGTTGAAATATTTCAAAATGGAAATAAGAAAGTAAAATGTTCACATTGTGGTGCCATTCGAGCACCAAAAGTCGAGCGCATGAAAACGCATGCTAAAGAGTGCACTAAGACAAAAGATGTCACGTTGTTACATCCAATAAAGGATCATAACAATCAAATCACTCTAAACTCAAACTCAATAGAACCTTTCGAGCAACCCAAGATACTACAGCATCTAATAGAAAAAACAATGAATAGAAAAGATAAAATAGACATTTTAGTTACAAATTACATAATTTCAGGCAATATATCATTTAGGCAAGTAGAAAATGAACATTTTAAAGCGTTGATTGCACATTTAGCCAAGGATTACCGGCTCAATTGAAAAATGCCACAAAAATTGAAAAACGCCACAAAAATTGAAAAATGCCACAAAATTGAAAAATAGCACAAATTTGGCGTTTTGATTGTCCCAGAAAATAACCATGCTCAGAAAAAAATTTTTGAAAACAGCAAATTTGTTTTTCAGGCAATAAATTTATGGGAAAATATTATCTAACATTTTTTATCTCAGAAAATTAGTATTATTTTCCATTMTCAAAAAAAATTTTTYCAACCCAACAAAACTTTTTTATTGCCCAAAAACATGTTTTTATCATTTTTWAAACATTTTYGAAAAAAAAATTTTTTTGAATTTTTTTTGAAATTTTATATTTTTGGTCWAAAAGTCACYTCAAAMATTTTACTAAATRAACCCGAAATTTTTTTCAAAAATTTTTTTAGAACCTTRTAAAAGCATGATCTCAAAGAAAAAGCATTTTGAAAAAAAAATYCCGAAAAATATTCGCTGTATTGATACCTCAGGAATAGGTGTATAATACACCATWATTTAATTTTTAATATTGAATCGATCATAATATTTTCAAAATTTTTTAAAAGTTTGTTTTTGTAGATCTCTTGAAAATACACGTGTTAAAAAAATTTCCAAAAAAAATTCTCAAAAATTTTTGTGTTTTTGAACTTCAACTTTTTTGAAAATTTCCTTGATGCACGCACCCCCTTGAAAATCCAAAAATTTTTTTTTCCAAAAATGTTGAAAAAGTGATAAAAACGTGTTTTTGGTCAAAAAATTTTTTTTCATGACCGAAATTTTTTTTTTGAGAATGGAAAAAAATATTAATTTTTTGGGGGAAAAATTTTTGGAAGCGTTTTTCCATAAAATTTTTGCCCGAAAAATAATTTGTTGTTTTTTAAAAAAAAATTTTTCTGAGCATGGCTATTTTCCGGGGCAATCAAAACCGAAAATTTGTGGCATTTTTCAATTTTTGTGGCATTTTTCAATTCAACCTTTAATTTATGGTATTAAAAAAAATATGGTTATATTCGACTTAAATTTCAATTACCCGATACCCGGATAGTTGAAAATTTGTTTTTAGAAAAAATTTTATAATGTCAAAATATATATAAAATATAGAAAATAAAATGTTGCAATTTGGTTTAAAATATTGATCTCGTCGAGATAAACACATATAACGATTTTCAGAAGTTTTTGTAGAATAAGAGTACTTAAAATGACATATTACTGCAATTACCCGGAACCGGGCATGGGAAACCCTACGTA
The DNA here is from genome assembly GCA_030180075.1 of Mikrocytos mackini. Taxonomy (NCBI): domain Eukaryota; phylum Endomyxa; class Ascetosporea; order Mikrocytida; family Mikrocytiidae; genus Mikrocytos; species Mikrocytos mackini. The sequence continues at coordinate 22,706 of JASNJN010000010.1, read as the reverse complement.
AAACTGACTGGGTGACATGGACCCAGGGAAAGTTTACAAACGGCAAGCTCACTTCAAAACACTATTTAAAGTCCATTTGCCTGGTATTAAGTTAGTCAGGGCATGACAGATCGATGAAAGGTTTATTCACAAAACAAAAAGTTAACTTCTAAACTTTTGTCCTTAACCCAAAAGAATCTCACCGAGTATCTATAGCTTAAATAGAGAAAAGGGGCGCATGGATTTATATACTTTCCGAAGGAATCTGGAAAAATATGACACATTTTTTACCTTAAAATCGTTAATTTTAGATTCATTATTATTTAATAACTGTTTATTACCACTTTCTAGTTATATTTCATGTGTTTTAGAGTCAATATAAGATTTTGGGGTGAGATTTTGAAATTTTACTCAAACCCCTATTTTCGATCAAAAATCAAACATATTGTATAACACTGTTGTATGAAACCATAGTATATTTACCAAGATCATACATACCCTATAGATGGTATTCTGTTTTTTAAAAGTAAAATTTTAACATGCAATGATCGTATACCAACAACCACGCGAAGCGCTTTAAAACGTCAATTATATCATGTTAATTCAGACTCATACGTGCACCAAGTTAATTGAAATGGATTTCATTTCCGCAACAAAGACACAGGCGCAGACAACAAGAAAGAAAAGGAAAGTAACACAGACAAAACATAAAGCCAACAAACAACAGATCATGGAAAGGAATAGAAACAGACACAAATACAAACACAACATAAAGCCAACATAGACAACATCTGGGAAGGAAAAGAAGCAACACATACACAAACAAAACATAAAGCCAACGTCGGGGGACGAAAAAAGGGACACAGACACAAAGCCAACAAAGACAACATCTGGGAAGGAAAAGAAAGAACACAGACACAGACAAAACATAAAGCCAACAACAAGGAAAACACAACAGGAAACAAAGACAACATCGGATAAGGAGAAGAAACACAAGATAAAGAGCACAGGCAGGGCCAAATACATAAATAACAACAAGGATAAAAGGTAGCGGGAAACAAAGACGACATCGGAAAAGGAAAAGAATGAACAAAAGATAAGGAACACATTCATAGTCAAATACAAAAGGAATACAAGGACAAAAAGTAGTGGGAAACAAATACGATATCGAAAAAGGAAAAGAATGAACAAAAGATAAGGAACACATCCATAGACAAATACAAAAGGGAAATAACGCGTTATACAAAAAACTAAGACTAATACAAAGAGGCTAGATGGAAAGAAACTCATGAAATGATCAAGAACGTTACATGTTCTAAAAATCTCTATTTATATAAGCTTATTTAAGATAAATAAATATTTGATAAATACAATCAAGATTTTAAATGTCTGAAAATTATTTTATCTAATCCTCAAAACAAAAATCCTTTATTGAATAGTAAAATTACATTGATCCCTATTACTGTTTAATTAAAAAATTTTAAACAATTAATTTTATTTTAAAATGTTAACTGATTTTGATAAATAATTGATTTATAATATTAAAGATGTTTAGGAAAATAAAATATAACAGATTTATTTTACATTAATTATTTGTTCTTTATATATTCAGTCTTTTAAAGTTTCAAAGTATCTGTAAATAATGAACACTAATTAATAAATTATTGTACTACTTCATATGATATTAACATTTGTATTCCTGTCAAGGGTTTTATTATTAGATTGTGAATTATGAAGACAACTATCGAGACCGCAAATAATAGAAATTATGTGACTAATTATTTAATTGTTTGTAATAATTTGAGTTGTATGTTTAGATTTAATAAGTAACAATATAATAGGAGTTTATTGTGAGTATGTAACATTCTGAGTTATTAAATCTATTTCTTTTCAACTTTGTTCTCTGTTGTCGTTTGGCTAGTTATGTATTTATTTGAGTCTGTGCTGTGTAGGTTTCTTTTCTTTGGTGTTGTTTGTGTCTTTTCGTCATATGTGTCCGTTTTTACTTCATTTTCTTTTTTGTCTGTTTTATGTTTATTTTCTCATCGATTCTTTGATGTTGTCTATGTCTTTCCGTTGTAAGTTTCTGTTTCTATTCTTTGATGTTGTATGTGTCTTTTCGATGTCGATTTCTGTTTTTGTTTTTGTTTTTGCTCTTTTCCTTTTTTGGTTACCCGCTTCCTGTATATATTCTTTGATGTTGTACGTGACTTTTCGTTGTCGGTTTCTGTTTCTTTTCTTTTATGTTCTTTTCGTGTGTTGTTTTAACTTTATCTGACTTAATCTTCGTGTTTATTGTACATATCTTAGTTTCCTTTTCTTTCCTTTCCGTTGTTTGTATTTGTGTCGGTTTCTATTCCTTTCCATGATCTGTTGTTTGTTGGCTTTATGTTTTGTCTGTGTTACTTTCCTTTTCTTTCTTGTTGTCTGCGCCTGTGTCTTTGTTACGGAAATGAAATCCATTTCAATTAACTTGGTGCACGTATGAGTCTGAATTAACATGATATAATTGACGTTTTAAAGCGCTTCGCGTGGTTGTTGGTATACGATCATTGCATGTTAAAATTTTACTTTTAAAAAACAGAATACCATCTATAGGGTATGTATGATCTTGGTAAATATACTATGGTTTCATACAACAGTGTTATACAATATGTTTGATTTTTGATCGAAAATAGGGGTTTGAGTAAAATTTCAAAATCTTATATTGACTCTAAAACACATGAAATATAACTAGAAAGTGGTAATAAACAGTTATTAAATAATAATGAATCTAAAATTAACGATTTTAAGGTAAAAAATGTGTCACATTTTTCCAGATTCCTTCGGAAAGTGTTTTTTAATTTATCATATAATGAACAACGAAAGAATGTGCATTATTGAATTAATATAATATTGTCGTAACTCCCATATATTCCGGATACGAGGTTATTCCCCAATAGAGGAGTATTTGGGATAAATGGAGAGATAATTAATTATTATTTTTGATAATAGAAATTGAAAACATGAGCGGATGGCCACCAAGAATACCGTACAGTAAACCAAGTCCCATAAAGTCAGACGAAGCTGACTCAAGGCGCTATGGGCACGGCAAGATGAATTCATCGCCTAGAAGACTGGACGTAAACGCGACAACGCGTGAGATGAATCCGAATCGATGGAATGGTCAGAACAGAAGATCGCCATCACAAGCTTACCGCAACAGTTCAGAGTGGTACAGAGGTGCACAGAGAGATCCGTCGTTTCATTCAACAAGAGAGGCATACCAGCCAAAGGTAGTGAGTTTTAGGTATGTCATAGAAGGCACAGAGGTTGAATTCGAAAGGCAAATGGAATACCTTGAGGACACAAAGAAACAGTCTGTGGTTAAATGGCTTCGTAAGTTCAAAGAAGTGAAGACATTGTGCGAATGGGAAGATGCTGCGGCAACAAAGATTTTCCAATCGTTGCTTGATCAGAGCCTTTCCGAGAAGCTTGAAAGTTGTCGAACGCTAGATAAAAAGTATACAGAACTTTTGAAACTGCACTATCCAGAGCGTAAGGCAATCAAGTATTCAAATAAGCTACAAAAGATAAAGCAAAAGGATTTTAAGACCATGCAGAGTTATTACGCTAAAATATCCCGGACGGTACACAAATTAGCTATTTGTCAAGGATTGACGAATAAAGAAGAAATCCAGAGGGTCAAGGAAAGTTTTGTGTCCGGATTAATGCTAAAACAAAGACTTGAGATGGTCAAGCAAAATATCACGAGTCCAAAAGATTTTGTGGAATTCTATGCAAAATTGAAGAGGCTACAGAAATATTCCGAGAGCAAAATACCACAACAAAGGATCATAGGAATGAAACACTTAATAGCAATAGAACATTCCGAAACAGCAATGATCGACGGGATTTACATAGAGATACCAATGGTAGCGGAAATGAGCGTTATGGACGTAGCAGGGGATTTGGAAAGTATCCTAGTAAAACTTATATCATCAAAGAGAAAGGGGGTTCAAATGATATGGTTACATTAGATACACAAATTAACGGCGAGATTGTACCCACTACAATTGATACTGGCGCAGGTAGAAACTTTATAAGCAGCGCCTTAGTATCTCGTTTAAAAGTTACGCCTCAGAACACCAACGAAATTAGAGTGGAAACAGCGGATGGGCGAATATTATCCATATTCAAAGAGATCACTCTTACATTGAAGTTCCAGGATATTAGAAATGCTACTTTCGACGTATTTTTCTTGGTTCTTCCTAAAGAATCCATTGATTTGATTCTAGGTAACAGCTTCTTAGAGCATAACAAGTGTGTTATTGACTTCAAGCATAAGAAGCTTACCATTGACCAGTTTGAGATAGAACTGCAGCGTCGACAAAATAAAGAATGGGAAGATAACCCTGATTCTCGAATATACACGAAGCTAAACAAACTTACAAGTAAGGCGTATACAGAGGACGGCATTAAGAATCTGGTTGAAGAAACAAAAAACAAATTCCCAACTTTAGGCTGTATAAAGAATGAGGAGTTTACTATACAACTTAATGACAAGAACCCAGTCCAACTTAAACAATACCCAATACCACATGCGTTGTATGACCAGACTACAACGGAATTAGCAAGGCTTGAGAGATTAGGCATAATAGAACGCTCTAAATCCCTCTATAGTTCACCTGCATTTCCCTTGGAGAAACGCGATGGGACGGTGAGGATCATTGTCGACTATCGAAGACTCAATGATAAAACCATGAAGGAGGTGTATCCTGTTCCTAACATGCACGAGGAGCTAAGCAAGTTAAAACAATCTGAATGGTTTACAACCTTGGACATGAACAATGGTTACTACCAGTTCAAAGTCTCAGAAACTTCTAAACCATTTACAGCTTTCGCAATTGCAAATAGATTGTTTCATTTTAATCGCGTACCATTCGGGCTTACCAACGCGCCCCGAAGTTTTTCCCGTGTCACCACTCAGCTGATTGACGACATTCCCAACACAATGGTTTATCTTGATGATATCCTAATATATACAGAAACGTTGGAGCAGCATTACATTACGTTAAGCAAAGTTTTTGATAGACTACACGAGAAGAATATCAGCATAAATTGGAAAAAATCAAAGGTGTTAGCCCCCGAAGTAAAATATTTGGGGAACATAATTGATAAAAACGGGATTAGACCTGATAGCAAAAAGGTGACTGCTATTCGAGATTTAGTACCAAAGGGAAAGAAGGATTTAATGAGAATTCTCGGTTTTGTTAACTGGTTCAGGCGTTACATCCCCAGTATAACAGAAAAATCCCTTCAAATGACTGAAAAACTTAAAAAAGATGCTAAATTCGAGTGGACGGATAAAGACAAACAATTAACAAATGATTTGTTTAAAGAAATTGAAGAGGAGACGATTCTAGCATTTCCCGAGCAAGGAGTCGATTTTCTACTCGAAACCGACGCATCGGATGTTGCCGTGGGTGCAATACTCTCACAGAGAGAACGTGCTATAGCCTTCTTTAGCTACAAACTTACGCCATGCCAGCGAAATATGACTACCATGGAAAAGGAAGCGTTCGCCAAATTAAAGGCGATTGAAAATTTCAAATCAATGGTGTATAATAATACCATACAAGTTAGAACGGATAATAGGAATATACTTTTTGGGAAAGGAGATTTCAACAAAAAGGTTCAACGTTGGAAATCTCTTTTGTCTGAATATGATGTTCGGATTGAACATATAGATGGGAAATCAAATACTAAGGCCGATTTCTTGTCACGTGTAAATCGGTTAGAAGTTGTTGGTAATTCGAAGATCAATGACAAGCTCAATAGTTTGAATTTATATGAAAAACAGAAAGACGATACAGTAATTCAAGAACTGATCGAAAATAGGAAGGCTAAAACAACAACAATACATGGAATTACTTTTATTACCGACAATGACAATAAAGTAATACTTCCAGAATCAATTGAGAACAAGGTTTTGTGAATGGTTCACATACAAACAGGACACCCCGGCATTGTGAAAATGATGAAAACTATAAAAAATTATATTACTTGTTCGAGTTTAGCAAGAAAGATAAAAAACATAAGTGAGGAATGTATGGAGTGCCAAAGAAATAAAACCGTGGGGATTCGTGCTGCGGTGACAACGGGCTATATTGAATCAGATGGAGCACACAAAGTACTATGTAGCGACATTGTCGGGCCTTATGAGTCTGATCTTTTCATAACAGGATTCGAGAAGAATAAGTTCTTCATAGTCACAATAACGGACGTTTATACAAGGTATACAAAAATTTACGCGGTTGAAGAAATTACAGCAGGTAGTCTTATAGAATTATGCTTCGCGAAATGGTTACAAGATTTTCCTATTCCGGGGAAAGTTATAACCGACCGTGGTAGACAATACATGGCAAACATGTTTCACAGATATTTGGAGGGGAAAGGGATCCGACATTGCCCAACATCAACATACAACCCCGAAGGAAATGTGATCGCGGAGAGGTTAAATAGTTCAATAAACCTAGTGATGCGTATTATGAAAGGACAAGAATAAATAACGTCGTAGAGGTTATTGAGAACAGACTAAATTCTACCTTCCATAGAGTATTGAAAGCATCGCCCGAGGAAGTTATGATGAAAAAGAATAGCTTTGATCCTTTTTCACGGGTAATAGAAATGGACAATTGCTTGATTAAGCAACGCGTGGCAGAGGAAGCTTTAAAGAGCCAAGAAAAGCGTAATGCAGGACGTAGAAGAATAAGCTGGGGTGATCATTTATTCGTTTGGCGCAAAAATCAGCAATTAGGAAAGCTAGACGACAAATATGATGGGCCCTTTGAAATTCTACAGATAGACCGCAACCAGAATAGAATAAAAATAAAGGCGAATGGCGTAACAACATGGGAAAATGTTAAAAACTTAAAGCCATTCCGGGCGTCAGAAGGAGAGGAAGATGTCGTAACTCCCGTATATTCCGGATACGAGGTTATTCCCCAATAGAGGAGTATTTGGGATAAATGGAGAGATAATTAATTATTATTTTTGATAATAGAAATTGAAAACATGAGCGGATGGCCACCAAGAATATCGTACAGTAAACCAAGTCCCATAAAGTCAGACGAAGCTGACTCAAGGCGCTATGGGCACGGCAGGTTTGTTTTAGAGTAAAGGATATAAGAAGAAGAGAAGTAACATTATGTGCATTTGATATTGACATAACTACTTGCTATCATATGTCAATCATGTTATTTTATAAAGAAAGAGAAAATGCATTCGAAAGGACGTATTTAATACATGGAAGCTTTACCAATAGCTTTGAGAGAATGTTCGGAATATTAATAGAGCATTATAGAGGGAATTTACCATTTCTTTTATCACCATTCAAAATCTGTTTTGTTTCCAAAAAGGATAAAATCTTGTTGAAAGATTTGGAAGAGAAATTGAATAGTGACCAGGAAATAGCATATATATTGGAGGACGCCTTGTTGTTATATGAAGAAGAAACTAATGACAATATCGCTGAGGAAAGAAAGATAGACATTTGTGAAAATTTTGAGAAATACAAAACTGTTGTGTTTATTTCAGGAAAAGAACTGGGTAACGAAGAAAGTTTCGAATTATGGATGAATGGAAAGAAACAAAAATGTTTATCGTTTGTTGAATTAGGGAATATTTTAAAGAGAACAGCAGACTTCTCTAATTATAAGTTACATGATAACTTACAAGTCTGAAAGTTTAGGTTACAAAAGGATAAGTTTTATTGTGATAATTATAAAAATTGACTTGTTAATAAATTTAACAAAAACCATTTAACGAGTTTTGTTAAGAAATCATTTAACTAAATCTTTTATTAATAAATAACACATTATTTGTTTTCTGGTGACATTTGTTAATTTAAAATATATTAGTATTCTATTTAGATTTACAAATTAATTCAATTAACAAACCAAGTGAATATTTTATTCGATACAAAACTTAAACAAAGTCAAAATTTCCAATTTAAAAACCTTACTTAATTTATATTTTTGAGTAAGTTTTCTTTCCTATACACAACAACACTGAAATTAAAACCACAACTATTATCAATGCCACTATGTAGATAATAATCATCCACGGTTCTTTCCATGGGTTACTTTCTTTAGGTTCTCTATGTGGATTGAAATCACAAAACAATTGATCCATAGTGTGTCCTTTCGGAATTTCCCAAGTTGGATTATCAATCGACTCTATTTTGAATATGTAACCGCCCGCTTTAGGAGATCCATTTAGACTATTATTGCTGGCTAGAATGTTAAAGTTAGAAATTGTGAAGTCTATTTTATCCTTTGTGTTGAATATATTGTTGTAAACTATCTCAATACTAGAAAGAGAAATGGGGGCAGATTGTAACAAAGAGTTTGTGATTGAAATGTCTAAATCTTCAGAAGCCTTTGGTTTCAAATTTGATAGCGAAACTTCGCGGTTTTTGTCCAAAAGAAGATCTTTATCATCGTCCTTATCAAATGTAAAGTATATTCGTTGTACATGTATAGAAACCATTCCTAAATTGTTGATAGAATCGGTGACGTGAGATCTTCTATGTTTAAAAACCATAATGATGAATTCAGTAACTCCTGTTTTATCTGGAATTTCTCTTTTGATATAATAAGCTAAAGGCCCGAAGTTTTTGAAGCCATCGAAGTTTACCACAGTCGTATCAGTTAGTGATGAAAGTGTGGTTGTAGAAGATGTAGAAGATGATGGATTTTCAGACGATGGATCGGTGAATGAAGTCGTACTTTCTGTTGAAGCTGTATCAGTTGACGAAGAGGTATTGGAGGTTGACGATGAGATATTTGATGTTGTTGTAGATGATGTACCAGATGTAGTTGTTGTGCTAGAAGTCGAAGATGTTGAGGTAGTTGTCTCACTTGTGGCTAAAATGAAACCTGAAATCAACAAATAGATGAAACAGAAAATTTTACTGTTGTTTTTCATTTTAAATAATAGGTTTTGAGTTTGAATTCGAACAGTATGTCTTTCTTCTTTGTCAAAATTTAAAGAATTCGAATTTTTGTATTCATTCTGATATGTAATTTCTTAGTACGGGGGTTCTGTCATCAGTAAATATACCAGTGTATGTTCAACAGTTGTAAAGGCCTGGAAAGTGGTCGTTGGTCATAAACAATTATTTCAAAATTTTAAAATTTCATGAGCCAAGAAGAAGTCAAAGTTGAAGAAATCCCGATGGATAAACCAGTTGAAGCTACTGTCCCCGAGGATTTGGGTGAACTCCCAGAGATGGTTGGCAAGAATAACCAAATGAACCTCCTACAGGGAAGAATGAAAAAATACAACAAGGCTATCAAGAAGATCTTCTCTCAGGAGAAAATGAAGCCTCAACAAAAGGTTGACCAGATAATAATCCAGAAGGGCGACAAGTTAATCTGGATCAGAGAGCCATCCCTATACAAAAACAACGGTTCGGTTTATGGCTTTGGCGGAATTAGCGATGTTATGGACGTTGCAGAAACTAACGAAGACGGAAGCAAAAAGGAAGAAACCACCAATGTCGCAGATAGCGAAAAAGCCGTCGAAAAGAAAGAAGAAGACCTTGACGAACAAATAGCCGACATTGAGCTCAAGGATGACGACATAATGACTGTTGTTGACCAAGCGAACGTTACAAAGGAAAAGGCTATTGAAGCATTGAAGAAATGCAAGGGAGATGTCATAGAGGCGATCTATAGCTTAGAGTAAAAGGATAAATAATATTAACTTTTATAGATAGTATAAAACAGTCGTTTCATGTTATTGACATTTTATATTCTTAATATGATAATTAGTGGTCGTTAGCATGTAATTTAGTAACCAGTATTATCTTTAAATCTGGCTATCCATTCCCAATTATAACAATCGTCTTGGTTCTGCGTTATAATTTGTAATGCGTTGTTGAATAGCCCAATGTTTTCATACTCATTCTCTTTAAGATTGTCAAGTTTATAACAGTAATATAACTCAATAACAACAGAAAGTAATAATTTGTTGGGGTGTTTTTGGGTTTTAATGCTTTGATCTAAATATTCGAATAATTTATTTCGCACGTTTTTATTCTTAGAATGGGCGACGCTGATAAAAGCTTCGTCCAAAATACAAATATGGTGTTGTGTTCCACTTGATTTTGATTTCGAGATAAATGCTTCAATGAGGATATCAACGAATTTATCTAAGCTTTCTTCATTGTAATATAAAACCAAGTTCCTATACTGTTTTAATTTGAGAATTTCATTATCTGTATTGAAAAGGGGAATCTTCTCTTTGTTCCATTCGCCGATAACAAAGTCTATTAATTCTACTTTGTCTATAATTGGAAACTTATTATTGTTTTTGTTGAATATTTTCTTGTAGACATAATCTGAGAATGAAGATAACTTGCAAATTGTCTGGACCGTGTGCTTGAAATCTGATCCTACGTTCGTTAGAATCTTCTTTGCAATTCGAATAAAGTCAGTGAAGATCTCTTTCTTTTGCCCCATTCCTTTTGCCACTTTAAACCTAGCGTTAAATATCAGTGGTTTATTCGAACTACCAAATAGATAAGCGGATTCACAGCTTTTGTCAGAATATTGTAGCTCCTGTTCAAATAAAACGGCCATTTGTTCCTTGGTTAAATACTCACAATTTTCTTTTAATAGCCCATAACAGCAAGAAGTAGCAAAATTATCAGTGTTTCTCATTGTTTTGCTTATTATCACATTAAAATGCCTCCTCTTTATACTATCAGGCAAGTTTTTCAATTTTCTGATATCGCTACTTTGTTCAAATAATTCGTAATTTAATTCGTTTATCATTTTCTCCATTAATTCAAACATTCCAAGGTTTTCATTTGTCTTCAAACAACATTTTATGTAAAGAATAATACTAATAGTTTGTTTGTTCGAAATCTTTATTTTAGATAACGAGTTTAAAATAGCCAATGCTTTGTGTGGGCTGTGTATATTCAACAATCTTACAAATAAAAGATTATATCCGTGCTCTTCCAAGAGCTGTGATATTAAATTCTCAAATTTAACAGGTTCCATTTTCTCTAACAAACTCTTTAACACACATAAACTTTCGATTTTAAGATCTTTCGGATAATTTTCTTTGAACATTGTAATTATTTCTTCAGGGTTGTGGTAGTTCTTTATTGATTGTAAAACGGCTTGTTTTATTAGTGTTAATTCGTTCCATTTTACTTCCGTTTCGTTGTTGATTTTACTATTTAATAATATCTTTTCGATCATAAATGGGAACTTATTTGTGTAAGATAAAAATTTAATTGCCGATATAATACGATTGGCTAAATACTGGTTATCATTAAGTTCTTCTTCATTTCCAGTATAGTTTTGTATTGACGATATAAATTCACTATGTATTTCTTTAACCACGGGGTGTTCTAATCGTTCGAGAAGTAATGACTTTACAACATTGGGTACATTTTTAAAATTCGAAAGTATCTGGTTTTTAAAGTGGATTATAAAGTCAATGTTACGGTTTAATAACTTCATTATTAAATCCTTCGAATACTCCATAGAAGCACCTTCTTTCAAACTTTCGAAATATTCTTTAATTCTTTTGTCAGTGTAAAATTCAAAATTGAGTTCCGATGCTATTTTCCCATAAGCAATACAATCTTGCATACTTTGGAGTTTCATATTATTTTCTATTATGTTTGCTATTTCTGGTTCGATTTCAATTTTAGTCTCCTTTTCGATACTTTCGTTATATGCTAACAATAGTGGGGCAAAGCGCAATAGATCGCCAAACCTATATGTGTCCATTTTCATATCTTTTTTTATTTTCCCCATTAACTTTTCAAAAACATAATTGTAAATCAATGTTTTCTCAATTTTGAAGTTATACATAGGCAATCTTTCTATGTTATATGTGTCTAAATTCAACATATATATTTTGTACGAAATATTGCTTTTTCTACAGTATCGAATTAACTGTGTAACGATAGGAGAGAATGTCCAAAAATTATTCCAATAGTCGTGCGACTCATGAGATTTCTTACGGTTTCTGTAAAACATCATCTTAATCATTTCGTCCAATAGTTTGAGGGTTACGTCTTGGATAATGTATTTGCTAAAGTCTGAGATTTTGTTGGGACTTCTTTTAAAAGTTCTATTCTTTCTTCCAAAGTTCTTTGAATAGTATTGTGTATATGTGTTAAGTTTACTGATTTCTAGTAGGGAAAGTCCATCGCCAATTAATCCCACGATTTCATTCTCCTTTTCATTTTTAAAATTATCGTATACTATACGAATTAAAGTTTTATATGGGTTTTTAGAGTTGAGTAAACAAGAACTTATTAATAACTGCTTGTTTGAATAGCTTTCTAAAAACGCACTGGGTGTGGAATTTTTTAGAACGTTTGCTACAAATTCTTCTGGGGGAGTAAGGGCTTTAAGAGTATCCTCATCTATCATATTCAATTTTTGTAGTCTTTCAAAAGAAGATTTGTTATTGACATTGAATCTATCTCTGATTTCACTGTAACCTATTTTGTTAAAACCAGATATGTTTCCTTTAAACTCCAAATATCCTATGATATATTCCAACACTTTTTCTTTATGTTTTGTAATTCCATTCAATATATCTAATAATGAATAGTAGCTACAGTCATTCTTTTTATTTTCAACGAATTGATATTGGATTACCTTGTAAACAATTTCTGTAGTAAAAGAATACTTCATATATGTGTTGAATGAATAGTTGGAGAAATGGTCGATATGGTCTATAATTTTTTGCTTGTATGTTTTAAACATAATGTTGATTGTTATGTTAGATAGTTGACATTCATTGATATAAGATAGTATGGGCTTGTTGTTGAATAAATTGAAAAGAATATAAACATTAGCAAGAAAGAAGGCTTTATTTACGCTAAACGGAATGATACTCTTTAGTAAAGCTTGTGTTAACATGTTTTGTTGCTCTAAATGATTGAACAAATGAGCGAAGAAGGTAGGCCTCTTTCTGTATATTTCTCTTAATACACGAGTTTTATGGAAAGGAAATTTGAAGAGTAAATCTAGGTTCTGTATCAGCTTGTCAAAACTACAACAGCTGAAGATCGTGTATATGTAAGTAGTATTGTATTTCGTGTATAAAGCATCGAATAACTCATCGGCTTTATCTTCCGGCAATGAATGTAAGTGGCTTACTTTATTTAGGAATTTTGATTTTAATAGAAGAGAAAATTTAGAGAAGTAATTATCAATAATTTCTGTTATAGATAGTTCGTTGATAGTTAGTAGAAGTAGGGATGTGGATTCTAATGCAAGTTGTTGAATATGGCTGTCAGGTGATAGAAGAGTCTCCATGAACAACCTTGGGCTTTTAAGTAGCCTTAATTGGTGGATTTGTAGTGTTTTAATTAGACGGGGTGATATGTGTGTTGAAGTTGTGTCAATTGATTCGGGTAAAGACAAATCATAGATGTTCTTGTTGTCCGATATCGACTGTGTAACGCATATGTATAGATCAGCTTTATGTAACGCTATCTGTTGTTTGGTGTATGAGCTCATTGTCTGTAACAAAATATTTTCTTGTTTTTTAATTTTTTAAATTTTACAAAATACCATTCCGATACGTGGATATATATACAGTCATCCCTGGTTAAAAGCACATTTTTGGTAATTTTTCAAATTTATGTGATATTAACCAGGTGAAATTTGAATGGTGGCTTAAATCCGTCGATCGATTATAGACATTATCAAAATTTAGCATACACTTTTTCATAATTAGCATACACTTTTTCAAAATTTAGCATACACTTTTTCAAAACTTTGCATACATGGAAATCAGTAATTTTGTTCGAAAATTTTTTGTGTGAAAATTATTGTTTTTATTTTCTCAACCCCCAAAAAATTTTATTTCATTTCAAAAGTAGTTGAAAATAAAAAATCGGCTTAGAATCTTCGGATTATATTTCTATATATTTGTTCTTACCAACTTTTTGTCATTTCACTATTGCTGGAATTCATACCAACAAATGCCGGAGAAGCAAAATATCTAAATTCGGAGATATATCGAGTTTTTATTCAGAAGAAACATCTTATAAATGATTACTAAATATGATCATAAACTAATTTCAATACTATTTATGTTAAATTTGTTTTTACTTTTAGTTAAAACTATATTATCGCTGGACAATTTATCCATCTTTTCCAACTCGTGATTTTCCTGATTTTACAATGAAAATTCCTTTAGTCCCCCTCTGGAGCTCGACATTAGGTTATTGATTTACTTATTTGAGTATATCCTAAAGATGTCGGACGCCCTGATTAACCTCTCCAGGCATATTTGTGGCTTTTCATATTTTCGGATGATGATGAWRWWACTCATCGGGCTGTTTCTTACTTTACTTCTGTTGACGTTTGGGTGTATATTGTATTAATTATATGATCATGGATTCCGCCTGATAGTTGTTGTATAAAAGAGACTATGCTATGTTTTACCAAATGGTACGGTAAATGGAGAAATTATTAGGTTATGCGATAAGCTATTTGGATGGTCACAATAAAATAATTTTTTTGCAGTCAGAGCCAGTGTGTATGATTCACCTTCGCTAAGGTTGTTAAATGATTAAGTTTGCATGGAACCAAGGATTTCTTTAGAATCCGTCTTTTAATTTGTATTTCTCATTTCTGAGGTAGAAAGACAATGATCGGTCGAATTGATGTGAACATTCATCCTGTTTTGTTGTCTATATGTTAACATAACAAGCATGGATTGGGTTAAATACTGATTGGAAGACTAATAAGCAGGGCGTTTGAAAATTGACCTTAAAAACGAAAAATTGGCTTTATTTTTATTACGTGTCTGGGGTCTGCGTTTTATTTGTTATATTAAGGTCATAGGGAAAATTTATACCGTTATATGTATTATAATTGTGGAATGGATATTTTTCAAAAATTTCAAAACAAACCGAGAGGTACGAATACCAGCACACCGGACAGCCCCACCGTAAAGGGGCTAGGGTCAATGCTGGGCGAAAGGCCTAAACCGGCTGAAGCAGGTTCGAACTCGGTCGAACCGTAGTAGCCTGGAAAACAGGGGCCCAACGGCTCCACGAATCCAGGGGGCATAACAACTACCTGCCCGTAAACGCTAAAACGCGAAGGTCTATGACCTTAATACGACAGGGCAGAGTGGGATGTATCCAAATGCCTCCAGCCATAATTCACTGTCAGTGATTAAATTTTAAAAAATCCTATAATGTTATCAAAACTTTGAATAGGTAATCCTCATTATAAGTGAGTCTATTTCTCAAACACTGTTTATTTTTGAAACAAGGATTCAGTCTTTAAAAAGCTACAAGGCTACTACAAGTAGCCGATGCTTTGAAAATGGCAAAACATGCCTTAAAATAATAGTTAAACGTATGCATACGAAGTTCTAATTAATAGAACAGCATTAAGCGTTTTCTAGGAAATCCCTGGAATTGGAAAGTTAACTTTCCAAAAATGGTATGTCCCGTACACGAGTAGCAACAAAGCCCCACAACCTACAAAGGGGCATAAAGTTGCAAAAGGTACAATGGGATATTCCATTTCTTTACTTAACCTTAAAAGGCCATGGTTCAAAAACCAGTAAAGGCACCCTTATTATTGAAACAAGGGGCTCATTTTGATTCTTCCCCAAATTTTGTACTTTTTCCCCAAGTTTACGATTTTCCCCCAAGTTTTTGGTGTTTCCACAAATTTATGCTTTTTTCCACAAATTAGTATCTAAAACAAATAAGTTTGCGGGTTATTAGAATGTTTAAAACATACTTTTAATAATTTTTAGCAAAATAAACCTCTTTTCGGACTTTTCAAAAACATCGCCAAAAAAGTCTGATTCTTCCCCAAATTTAATACTTTTCCCCCGAGTTTTTTGGGATGCCTCAAAATTCGACGGGAAACCCATTTTTTTAACTCAAAATTTATATACTCGGTTAAAACTCGTGTAATTAATCTAAAATTTATGCAAATTAGGTTTTAAACTCGTATTTTTTAAGTGGTATTGTAGCATATGGCTTTTAAAAATTATTATTTTCAAGAATTCTCAGCTTATGATTTTAAAAAATATTAAATTTTAGATTAATTACACGAATTTTAACCGAGTATATAAATTTTGAGTTAAAAAAATGGGTTTCCCGTCGAATTTTGAGGCATCCCAAAAAACTCGGGGGAAAAGTATTAAATTTGGGGAAGAATCAGACTTTTTTGGCGATGTTTTTGAAAAGTCCGAAAAGAGGTTTATTTTGCTAAAAATTATTAAAAGTATGTTTTAAACATTCTAATAACCCGCAAACTTATTTGTTTTAGATACTAATTTGTGGAAAAAAGCATAAATTTGTGGAAACACCAAAAACTTGGGGGAAAATCGTAAACTTGGGGAAAAAGTACAAAATTTGGGGAAGAATCATAGTAAACCGAAACAAGGAGGGGTTCAAGTAGAGTTTCAAAAATAAAAGACAAACCTGACTAAATCGGGTAATGTTCTATAAGAACTTTATAATAAATGGTTAACGAAAACCAATTTTATAGACTTGGGAAGTATTTAAGGCATGAAGCCAAAAGACCAATCCCGTTCAAATGACAAAGTCTCGTATAGAGCCCTTATAAAAGGATTATTAAAACGATGTAATAACAAAAGGGTTATTTAAATTTTTAATTGTACGAGCAGAGATAACGGCGAGAAATGGTCACATTGGTTATATTAAATAATTATAATGTTATCATGAATTTTAAAAAAATGGATATTTTTGAATAAATGTTCTTATGAAATTCATTGTTTTATTTTTCAAAAAACTTGACTTTGTCCAAAATATCTGGCTTTATGTTACCCTACTAATAAGATTGTCGAGTCCTGGTCACTTTAGTTGCTACAATCTAGGATATTTCACCTCCGCGCTGGGGTTATTTTGACCCTGTGAAGATAATGATACCTGGATTTCTATATGTACTATTATAAATCATGTAAAAAGGTAGAATCCGTGTTTTGGATTTTTAAATAATTAAAGTGTTACTCACATATTATATATTTTGAAAATTAGTTTATGATCATATTTAGTAATCATTTATAAGATGTTTCTTCTGAATAAAAACTCGATATATCTCCGAATTTAGATATTTTGCTTCTCCGGCATTTGTTGGTATGAATTCCAGCAATAGTAAAATGACAAAAAAGTTGGTAAGAACAAATATATAGAAATATAATCCGAAGATTCTAGGCCGATTTTTTATTTTCAACTACTTTTGAAATGGAATAAATTTTTGGGGGGTTGAAAAAATAAAACAACAATTCTTAACCAAAATAATTTTCAAACAAAAATTATCGATTTCCATGTATGCAAAGTTTTGAAAAGTGTATGCTAAATTTTGAAAAAGTGTATGCAAAGTTATGAAAAAGTGTATGCATCATTTTGAAAAGGTGTATGCTAATTTTGAAAAAGTGTATGCTGTATTTTGATAAAGTGTATGCTAATTATGAAAAAGTGTATGCTAAATTTTGATAATGTCTATACAAGAACTAAGAAAGCATGGCAAAAGTATTCAAGGATAATAGAGAAAACAAACTCGGGCCTCTTGTCATCGGTCTCTACATGGACACCAAAAACCCTCAACACACAAACTTTATTAATGTGTTAGGAATGAGTGGAGAGTTCCCTGACAAAGAGAAGAACACCTTGATACTCAGTTTGGACAAGACAAAGAGACAACCGAGGAAAACTTGAGAGAGTTCCTCACACAGTTTGAAAACAAGGAGTGTAGTGGTATAACCACCTATTAGGACCCTATAAAGGCCGTATAGACGTTATGGGGCCATTATCACTCATCCTGAACTGAGTGATAATAAATATTTAAATTCTTAGAAAATATTAGGACTTCATTTATTACATGGCGACATCTTTGGAAATAACGAAACTTGCAAAAAGGGCATTAACGGGCGCAACCAAGGCCGATATAGGAAGGGCGTTGCGATTAACGACCCAGGAGGTCGAGTCCGGACTCAAGGACAATCTGGCAACTAGACTAGCTGAAAGAGTGATGGAGTAACAGAAAAAGCTGTTGGGAGGCTCCAAGGAACAGCTAATGAAGGAATGTGAGAAGAGAAAAGCCAGAGTGCCAAGAGTGGCAGATTTAGAGCAAATACAAGGGATATTGATAAAAGCCCTGATTAAGGATGATATCAGGAGAATTAAGGTGCGGATACCTAGAGAGATCATCCAGGGATCAAGCCCATTTGAGGACTCATTCGTATCAAAGGCTCCGAAGTATGGCATAGAAGAACCAACTCGGAGGATAGAGGAAAGACCGATCATAGCGGCACCACAAGAAGCAACAACGGGAGCCGTTGAGCGAGGGATCTCCGAAATAGGCGGAATTCCTTTCCCTGAACCCTTTTGGGAAGCCGAGGCCAAACCGAAGAAGACATATTCGGTATGGACTAAAGAGTTCAGTGAATACTTAGAACTTACAGATTGGGACAAGCAACCTGTTTCGAAGCAGGTAGCATTACTACGAAGGTTGTTAGGCATAGAAGGCAGAAAAATTCTGAATGTGTGCACGGGGAGGAAGGACACAATACCAGAAGTAAATCTGGCAACGGGAGCAGCATTGAACCCTTTAAAAGGGTTAACGGTTAGCAGAGCCCTCCTCTTTGCACGGAAGCAAGGGGAGGATGAGAGTATGAGAGATTTTAGTCTTACCCTAAAGAACCTAGCAGTTGGCTGCAACCTGGACAATTTAGAAGATGAATTACTGCGAGACGTATTTGCGGCAGGCCTTCTAATCAGGAAAATAAGAAAAGCGCTAATGGCGGATATTCCCAGTTCATTTGCATCGACCGTAGAACGGGCATTACAACTGGAAGCGAGTATGGAGGAAGAGAACTATTTTTACAGCCAAGAAGAGCGACGTCCATATAGAACAGAGGGACCCCGAAGATCATACCGAGATAAAGGCAACGAACATTACTACTCAGACGACGAAGATTATGATCGAAGATCCATTTATGAAATACAAACGGTGGATAAGCATCGAGAATTTAGAGAGATAGTTATAGATGGAATTAAAGTGAACTGTTTGGCGGATACAGGAGCCAACATATCCTGCCTAAGTGCACGGACATGGGACTCGGGAGAAATAAGAGGAAAACTAAGGCCGTCTACAATCATATTGAATACCTTTGGAGGGAGTCAGGTCCCTATAATCGGAGAGATTGATAAGACCGTTAGATTCGGAAACATTATGACGAAGGTAAAGTTTGTAGTTGTGGCTAGAGGACGCAATATCTTAGCGAATCAAGATTGCGTCGGGTTAGGGATTTTAAAATGGATGGGTGACGCAAATAAGTACAACGAATTCAGCGTCAATTCTTATTCGTCATGGATCAGGTTTAAAATCGAATTAAAGGACAATGCAACACCATGGGTAGGACGAGAACGTCCTGTCCCTTTTGCACTTAGAGGAGCGGTACAAAATGAAATTGACCGGTTGTGCAAGGAGGACGTTTTGGTACCTACCCAACGATCGGAGTGGTGTAGTCCGATCGTAGTTGTGAAGAAATATGAAGGTGGTATTCGGATTTGTGGAGACTTTCGTAAATTGAATCAGTCAATATTAAACGACAAGTATCCACTACGAATATCGATGATTTGTTTGCTACGTTGGGAAGTAGAAACACGGGCTTTGCGAAGATAGACCTTAAAAACGCATATCACCAAATTCTGCTTGAGGAGAAATCCTCTTTTCTAACAGCGATTGTGGCACCAGGTGGGGTATATAGATACACCCGAATGCCATTTGGCATAAAATCAGCACCTAGTGCTTTTCAACGAATAATAACACGTATTATAGGTGAACAGAATGGCGTCATGTGCTATCTGGATGACATTTTGATCGCAGGGGAGGCCGTAAAGAGTTAGATGACCGAGTACAAGCAGTCAAGGGAAAACTAACGGCGTTCGGAATAAAGATAAACGAAGACAAATCGGTCGAGGCAGCGAAAAGGCTGAGATGGCTTGGATATGAACTATCCGAGGAGGGAATCAGGCCCACGATAGAAAAAACTAGTCAGATATTAAGTCTAAAGGCACCAAAAACATTGAAACAGGTGAGACAGACTTTAGGCGTGATAAACTACTATGCGAAGTTTATCCGTGGCCTAGCACAAAAAGCAGCGCCTCTCTATGAGCTCTTCCAGATAGAAACGAAATGGAAATGGGAGAAGAGAGAGGACTTGGCGCTGAACAATATAAAGAAGGAGATAGCGGTGAGAAATGTTCTGGCACCCTTCGACACAGATTCCCGTATGAAAGTAAAACTAGTAACGGATGCATCTGAGATCAGAATGGGTGCCGTATTGGAACAAGAGCAACCGTCTGGCGAAATAAGACCGATCCAGTACATTTTCCATATTTCATATGAAATAACTTTTTCTTAGAATAAGTTTATATGGGTCGAAAACATAGATGGGCATTTACCAGTCAATATTGACTAATTAGTCAATGTAATCCACTTTTTAACAAATTTTTTAGTCTTTTTAATCATTTGCCAAAAACCGAAATTGATAATGGGGTCCAAAAAAATCCTAAAAATGACCCCCTGTTTCTAGTCTTTTTAGGAGTTTTTTTACCCTAAAATTAGTCAATCCTGTTTTTTAGCAAACGTTTTCAAAACTTAATTTATGTAAAACGTTTAGGAAATAGGTACTAATGCACTAACCAGATCTTGTTAAAGGTGTTGTTAAACAAAAATGGTGTTTTTACTCTTTGAAGTTATCACTTCTAAAAACACGATTTTTCATTCAAAGATCAATTGACTGGCAAAAATAGTTTTTCGCAAATTTTATTTTTTGACGAAATCGCCGATTTGCCAAAAAATTAAAATTAGTAGATCCTCCATTTTGCCAAAAAACTTTTTAACCTCGAAAACTATTTAGCGAATGACTGGCTAAAAATGCCCATCTATGGTCGAAAATGATTTATATCGGGTTTCAGCCGCTTTTAACCCTAACGATTTGTTTGTTTTTTAAAAAATTTGAAAAATAATCATCAATTGGCATTTTCAGTCTKTTTCTATAGCCGGAGGCCTAATTTTTCGGAAATTTTAAGCACCGCGACCAAATTAAATTAAAAACTGAACCCAGGGCGTTGTTTATGAGATCGAGATCTACACATTAAGGTCATATAAATGTTTATTTGTTATATATTTAAAAAAGTTATTTCCTACAAAATACGCTGTGTAATTCTTCTGAATCACTTTCCAAAAGTTTGGATAAATTATTCATTTTGTTAAAATTTAAAAATTCAAAACATAAAACTATGCATATGACAAAAAATAATTATGCTAAATTTTACATTATTTATACAAACAATATGATTGAGGCACATACTATGTTTTTTTAACTTGTTAAACGTCTAGATAATCGACGTCCTTAAAGGGTTAAAAAAGAATTACAGTCAAACCTCGATAAAATTTACGAATTTTCTAAGATTTAAAAAACACCCATTTTCGATGATTTAAAAAATTATTTTTCTCAAATTGGCTCAATAATCACAAAATTCTACGTAAATTATGTGAACTTGGTCCAATAACCATTAAGTAAGTGTTCAAATAGCATAGAAATCAACTTGTCAAAATTTGAAAAATATTTTTTTCGTAATATTTACGCTCGGATAAAATTTATTTTATCAAAAATATTCCAACGAAAAATCTTGATTCAATATTCCAGGTATATAGTTAACTCTGAAGGTTTGGTCGGTTTGTCCCAAAATAACTTTGACTGGCTAAGACAGCTAAATTCTCTTTTTATATATTGGAACTCAAATTTCAATTTGTTGTTTCTTTCTCCAAGGGGTCCATTTGGTTGCATCATCCATCAAAAAATATCATGAAAAGGAGGTTAATAATGCCTATTTATCTATAAACCACGAACAGTGAATTTTAAATAAAAATACAATCATGGGAAACGTTTTAACCATAGGGGTCTATTAAATAATGGGGATAAACATAATTTCCAGGCATTTCAAAATTATTTTGTAATTTTACTAACATTAGAATGATACTCATCTAAAGAACTTTATAAAATAATGTATTATCGATTGATTTGGGGTAAATTCAATATTTTCATGATCCTGTATCATTTTCAGAGCCCCAGAAGTATTTAAACATTAAAACATTTTAAATTAAACTATGCCAAACTCCTTAAAAATCGACTAAGATTGTACTGATTAAATCTAGAAATTGGCTAAACTTTCGGAGTTTACTGTACTTTAGACTAAGCAAATAATACAAATGAATGAGTGAAGAAGTTAAAATAAGAATGGAAAATTTAAAATCTTGAAATATGAAAAAAAAAATTTTTGGCCAAAACGTGATCAAACAATAAAAGAAAGATGTTTCTGTTTCTATACAATAAGTTATTAGTTTATATATATTTATTTTTGAAACAGACCCCTAAAATAAAAAGTTAATTCCTGAAAATTACGTCGAGTGATATTTATCATCCTGCAACGCTTTGTTTAAGGCCCTGAAGTCACCGCATAGGCGGATGGCTCCGTCTTTCTTTTTGACGACTACCAGAGGGCATACCCATTCGGTGTTTTTGCAGGGAGTTAGGATTCCTTTCCTTTGTAGTCTCTTTAATTCGTCTCTACCCTCGTTTCGCAGTGCAAGTGTTTGTTATTTGATAAACGCTATGTTTTGTTAGTGTTT
>JASNJN010000009.1:0-46938 GCA_030180075.1 Mikrocytos mackini | reverse complement strand
CATGGAAATCGATAATTTTTGTTTGAAAATTATTTTGGTTAAGAATTGTTGTTTTATTTTTTCAACCCCCCAAAAATTTATTCCATTTCAAAAGTAGTTGAAAATAAAAAATCGGCCTAGAATCTTCGGATTATATTTCTATATATTTGTTCTTACCAACTTTTTTGTCATTTCACTATTGCTGGAATTCATACCAACAAATGCCGGAGAAGCAAAATATCTAAATTCGGAGATATATCGAGTTTTTATTCAGAAGAAACATCTTATAAATGATTACTAAATATGATCATAAACTAATTTCAATACTATTTATGTTAAATTTGTTTTTACTTTTAGTTAAAACTATATTATCGCTGGAAAATTTATCCATCTTTTCCAACTCGTGATTTTCCTGATTTTACCATGAAAATTCCTTTAGTCCCCCTCTGGAGCTCGACATTAGGTTATTGATTTACTTATTTGAGTATATCCTAAAGATGTCGGACGCCCTGATTAACCTCTCCAGGCATATTTGTGGCTTTTCATATTTTCGGATGATGATGAAATTACTCATCGGGTTGTTTCTTACTTTACTTCTGTTGACGTTTGGGTGTATATTGTATTAATTATATGATCATGGATTCCGCCTGATAGTTGTTGTATAAAATAGACTATGCTATGTTTTACCAAATGGTACGGTAAATGGAGAATTTATTAGGTTATGCGATAAGCTATTTGGATGGTCACAATAAAATAATTTTTTTGCAGTCAGAGCCAGTGTGTATGATTCACCTTCGCTAAGGTTGTTAAATGATTAAGTTTGCATGGAACCAAGGATTTCTTTAGAATCCGTCTTTTAATTTGTATTTCTCATTTATGAGGTAGAAAGACAATGATCGGTCGAATTGATGTGAACATTCATCCTGTTTTGTTGTCTATATGTTAACATAACAAGCATGGATTGGGTTAAATACTGATTGGAAGACTAATAAGCAGGGCGTTTGAAAATTGACCTTAAAAACGAAAAATTGGCTTTATTTTTATTACGTGTCTGGGGTCTGCGTTTTATTTGTTATATTAAGGTCATAGGGAAAATTTATACCGTTATATGTATTATAATTGTGGAATGGATATTTTTCAAAAATTTCAAAACAAACCGAGAGGTACGAATACCAGCACACCGGACAGCCCCACCGTAAAGGGGCTAGGGTCAATGCTGGGCGAAAGGCCTAAACCGGCTGAAGCAGGTTCGAACTCGGTCGAACCGTAGTAGCCTGGAAAACAGGGGCCCAACGGCTCCACGAATCCAGGGGGCATAACAACTACCTGCCCGTAAACGCTAAAACGCGAAGGTCTATGACCTTAATACGACAGGGCAGAGTGGAATGTATCCAAATGCCTCCAGCCATAATTCACTGTCAGTGATTAAATTTTAAAAAATCCTATAATGTTATCAAAACTTTGAATAGGTAATCCTCATTATAAGTGAGTCTATTTCTCAAACACTGTTTATTTTTTAAACAAGGATTCAGTCTTTAAAAAGCTACAAKGCTACWWYAAGTAGCCGATGCTTTGAAAATGGCAAAACATGCCTTAAAATAATAGTTAAACGTATTCACACGAAGTTCTAATTAATAGAACAGCATTAAGCGTTTTCTAGGAAATCCCTGGAATTGGAAAGTTAACTTTCCAAAAATGGTATGTTCCGTACACGAGTAGCAACAAAGCCCCACAACCTACAAAAGGGCATAAAGTTGCAAAAGGTACAATGGGATATTCCATTTCTTGACTTAACCTTAAAAGGCCATGGTTCAAAAAACCAGTAAAGACACCCTTATTATTGAAACAAGGAGGGGTTCAAGTAGAGTTTCAAAAATAAAACACTAACCTGATTAAATCGGGTAATGTTCTATAAGAACTTTATAATAAATGGTTAACGAAAACCAATTTTATAGACTCGGGAAGTATTTAAGACATGAAGTTAAAAGACTAATCCCGTTTAAATGACAAAGTCTCGTATAGAATCCTTATAAAAGGATTATTAAAACGATGTAATAACAAAAGGGTTATTTAAATTTTTATTGTACGAGCAGAGATAACGGCGAGAAATGGTCACATTGGTTATATTAAATAATTAGAATGTTATCATGAATAAAAAAAAGTAAATATCTAATGTTGCTTTGATTCTGAGGACGATATTGGATTCCAATGGGTTTTGTATAAGCAAACATTCGCTTTATTAATCATCTCCAGAAATGTTTTTAAACTTATAATCCTTTAAACAAAGAAACCCATCTACTGTTGTTTATTTTTATGAATGTGCTTCAACTTCTAATATAAAAGAATTTGTTTTGGAAATTATAAATTTAATAACAGGTACGGTTAATCATAAAAACCAACGTTCATAGAAAATATCCAGGCTTTGTCAAAATTTTCAACAAGTATTTTACTTATGAACTTCTATCCATAACCCGTATCCATATGTGAAAAAGTTCTTCCCGTACACATGCAAACTTACAATAACTTAAAAGTAGTTTAAGTGAGATACAAAACAAATATAAATTAAAATAATAGAAGATTTTATAATCCATATCCAATATGTCATTTTAACTGTTATAAAGCAAGCATAACCATATACGATACATACCATCAATAAAGTCATAAATAGAAAATATTGAATCACTGGATTAAGTACATCCAAATGGACGAATTTGTAAAATGTTATGAACATTTTCTGTTAATTTGATACCATAAGGTTTGGATGGAGGGTGATAAAAAGTCGACCCATTCTATATTCTGAGTTTAATAGTGATTAACTGCTGTTAAGGCGGTTCCTAATGAAGATCAAATTAAAGGAGAGAATCCTAGAAAAGAGTAAAATATAGATGTTTAGGAAAACCATTGAATTGTTTGTCAAGTGTGATGTTTATTAAAAGTTCCGGCTTTCGAATGTGGTCAAATTTATTACTCAAAATCAAAACTTTGGTTTATAATAATTTTATATAAACTTTATAACGACTTTTAAAGCTTATTTGAACATATTTCTCTGCTTATTGCCTAGGTTTTCACCTAAAATAAGGCCTATTTCTGTAGTCCCTAACCATAATATAACTAATATAATAAAATCGTTGCTGTTTATTATCACTTTCCTTTAACAAGTTATATGTTTTGTTAATTTATTACTTTACATGCTTTTATTTTAGGACCTCTTTAGTGTGTTTATAGTAAACAAAAACCCATTGTATCTGTTTGATGTATTTTATACAATATGCGGTTTATTTAATTTGTTAATTCGTATAATAAAATACCGATGGAAAATCATATTGGTTCTTTACTCTTTATATAATGTCATCCCTTGTTAAATTAAATTTTTGTTATATCAATGGTTGTAGATTATTTTATTAGGTAAAATTTGATCATCGTTATAAATTCGTTAATATATTCATTATATAAGGCTCCAAGAAAACAATGTTTTTATATTTTTATTTTATATCATAATGTTTTGAAAATAGATAACCTGTATATTGGCAATTAGTAAATTTTCAGTTTTATGCTTTTAACAAACTTTAATGTCGTATTTCCGAAAAATAAATTGGTTGAACCCAGGGTTGGTTTTAGTCCGCGGATAAAACATTTTGTCCGGGACACGGTTTTAACCTGGTTAAAACCATAGATGGGCATTTTGCTAGCGAATGGCACCAATTAGCAAAAGCAAACGACTTTTTTTGCAAATGAAATCAGTTTTTTTGCATTTGCGAAAAATAAAAAAAAATTCGCAATTTTTTAAATTTGCTAATTTTTTTTGCGAAAATCAAAAGATATAATTTTTTTAGCAAAATTTATGCAAACAAAAATGCAAAAAAACATATTCACACCAAAAACAACGGCAAAAATTCAGATGCAAAAAACAAAATATATGCTTAAATACCGTGTTTTTATTTTTAGGTACCGTCCCCAGATTCCGTGTTTTCTTGTAAAAATAGGAAAATTGGTCTAGGTGGCAATTTACACATCCGAGAAAAAACACATGGGTCAAAATCGTAATTCAGCTCCAATGCGAAAAAATGTTTTTCGCATTTCAAGTTTTTTTGCGTCGTCTAACTTTAGTTTGATTTGCAAAAAAACTTTTTGACCTTACTTTTTATTTAGATTTTTTGTCCAAAAAATGCCCATCTATGGTTTAAACCGTCTGAAAAATCACAAAACTTGATTTTGAAAAATATTCGACATTTTCCAATTTTCATATTCAATCAAACAATAAAGCGTTATGTCAGGAAATAAGAAACAAAATGTTTATTGAATCATAAAAAATCATCTAAATCTGAACCATAAAATGTAAAATCAAAATTTAACAAAACCCCGATAAACTCGAGCCAAAAATTTTTTGAAAATTTTCCCTACCAAATAAGGGGTTTTATCCGGACAAACGTCCTAAACGTTTTGGCCGGGACGGATTTTACCGGTTTTAACCATTCGGATTAAACCGGGCGGTTGAATCTGACCAACCCTGGTTGACCCCCGTTTTTAATGACATTAAAGAGGTATGTTCTTGTAAAAATTCCTTTATAGAGGTACCACTGCACTATCTAATATCCCCACAAATACCATCCACGGTCATCTTTTCAAGTTTTACTACCCAAAGGCAGCCCTATTTATTCTATTTATTGTCCGACTTGATTTTTAAATATCAATCGATTATCTCTTTATTCTCTTATTCTGTCTATAGTTATGATTATGGTTCGGAATATACGTGACAAACTCGTGGTCACATATTTGGGGTGAAATTCAACATAAAATCTTTTATAAACTCGGGAAATTTTTTAGGTATCTCATATATAAGTATTCTCAAATTTTAGACTTTCTTTTATAATCTCTAAAATCACATGTTGTTCACATATTTGATCATTTTGTCATATATTTACTGAACCTAGTTATTATTTATAACTTGTAAGGCTTTAATCCTGGGCTTTTCTCATGCTTCAAGTTTTTGGATTCACACCTCCTTGCTACTTAATCATCCCAAAACATGATTATGCATTCCATCAAGCCACTGGTGTATATCATTGGAAATTGTTTATTGCCTCAACTTTCGGAAGGGGAACGTTAAACATAAATTATCTATAGGTATCAAATGGAACTTTGATGGTGATACTGAGAATTTTTGTGATGAACTAGCTAGCATGTATTTCGGGAAATTGTCGTTTCTTTTGGCCAACGTACCTTTCTTTGTTTTGATCATGGTAAGATTGGAGGTTCAAAGAACAACCTCT
The DNA here is from genome assembly GCA_030180075.1 of Mikrocytos mackini. Taxonomy (NCBI): domain Eukaryota; phylum Endomyxa; class Ascetosporea; order Mikrocytida; family Mikrocytiidae; genus Mikrocytos; species Mikrocytos mackini. The sequence goes on along the minus strand of JASNJN010000009.1, from coordinate 41,689 downwards.
GGTTGATCTATTACTATTTAGGAACTCATTTCATGTTTCTACAAATTTTGTAAAAACGCACATAATAAACTAATTAGGTAACATCGACCAACGTTAATTTTAATTCTGTATATAGAATGAAATCATAATTATTATGTTGATTTCAGTTGAAATCAGCTGAGTGGGATTATTTAAAGTTTTTGTTTTGATAATTAAATACAAATTCAACAAAAATGGTTTACCTAAAAATTTTATTTGTAAAATTACCAATAAAATACGATTTTTAATTTAGCGTGAATATATAAACATGCCAAAAATCCATTCTAGATTATTTCCAAAATTTAAACCAAAAATGTGCGAAGTCGGATCGATACAAACATGTATAGATTTATTTATAAAACAAAATTGCATTAATTGTAGCTTTACCAACTTCCATAACAACTTTGAAAGAAGCAGGATAATCAAACAACCATATAAACGTAAATTATTCATTTTGTTTTCGAATTTTGTAAATATTCTTCATGCACACTCCAATATTCCTCTCCATAATCTGTTAACAACTCACTATACTTTGCTATTTTCCTTCCTGCTGTAATCCATACTATATGATGTGTATCATTCACTTTAACTTCAACACAAAGTGTATTCTGATTTCTTTTTCTTTTTGACTTAAAGTTCCTCCAATCATTCGCATACACTGCCGTACTTCGTGCTCTCAGTGCATTAACGCCCACAAAGTCATCTTTTACACTGGCTCCAAAAGCACCGGGATTTTCCTTTATACCAAAAAAGTAGCCATCTTCTGCTCCATTTTCTTTTAAGTGTTCCTTTTTGGTCTGTACAATTCCTTTGTATTCACCCAATACATAAATTTTACTGTCAAAATTACACCCTGCAAAAGTCCCGCAGTTTAGTCCTTCTATACCGTAGGACGGATTTGCTTTGTTTGTAATCAAGCCAACCACAACGCCTGGGTGCACATAGTCTTCGGTGACAGCCTTTATTAAATCTGCTTTAACCTTTTTGTTTTTTAAACTAATAAACTTTCCTGCTGCTCCAATCAATGTAACCTCGTAGTTTGTACTTGGCTTCTTTTCAATCATTGTTGATAGTCCCGACTTCTCAAACGATAATATTCGGTTCTGTTTTTGATTTCTTATTTGGTATGTTAAATAAGGCGCTGGGAAATTACTAACGTTGTAAATAGGAATAAATTTTTTAAGCGCAAAGGGACTGAATTTGAATGGCTGCAACAAAATATTTCCGTGTTTAGTATCTTCTGTAATTTCTTTTATAGTTTGAATACAGTTTAATTTTTTGAAGAGTTCCTTGTTTTCTTTGAAATGTGTTTCACAAAAGAACATAATTTGTTGTCTGTTGTTTTGTGGAAATAAAGAGAAAGGTTGTTCTTTGCAATTCAGTACTAAGCACTCTAAAGAACTTTCTTTAATGTGTTTTACGTCTTTGAAAGATTTGGTCGTTGTAAGTTCGTTGAATTTGGAAACTAAACTTTTAAAAGCCAAAGAAACGGAAAATTTTGGCTGGATTTTTGTGTTGTAGGAAATGTGTATCGGAGAAGGCTTTGTTGTGATAAAACAAAGTAGACATTTGTTTGAGTAGAAATTTGTTACTTTAGATACGCAGTGGTTGTGGAAAGATAAGTGGTGCTCTTCACAATGGATTAAATTGTAAATAGTGGAAACTGTTGTTTGGCAAAGAAAACACTTTGAGTTTAGATGTTTTTCTAGATCAGTATAATCTGGTTTGTAGATGTGTACCAGGTCCTGTTTAGTTACTTCTCTAGGTACTACTGTAATCAGTCGCTGTTCTGGGAGAGTTTTAGATCCCATAAAATTTCAAAGTTAAAATTTTAAATTTTGAAAATACAAAATGGACTCAGAGTCAACAGACCTCTTTCTGGATTCCCCCGACTCAAAGCAGAACAGATACAAAATGCCAGATAACATAATTGGTATGTCTAACGAATTGATACAGTCCTTCAGAGATCACGAAATTTCAGATAAAAAGTCCACTAAAGAATGCTTTGATACTCTTGAAAAAATCGAAATCCAAATTAAAAAGAGATTCGAAAAAATGAACTCTTTTAAAGCATCAATATCCAAGAAAATTGAAGAACTAGAAGAGATCATTCGTGGTTCAAATTTCCACGAAAAAAGTGAAAAACTAAATCAGTTAAAATCAGATAAGGATAAAATTGAGACAAAAATCACTAGTTTGAAAATAAAGTTGAAAAATTGTCAGGGTGAGCTCGAGCAAAAGAACAAGAATGTCGAGCATCTCGAAAAAATATTAACCAAAACCAAAGAAGAAAACTATCTCGAGGACTATGACAGGCTATTTCTGTACCGAAAGATTTTAAAATCAAAAATAACTCACGTGGGTGGAAAGTTAAAAATGTTTGTATTCGATAAGAAGAACAAAAGAATCGTGGGAGTAGATATTGACGAAGAACAAGACGAACGATTGACTATCAGGAAGAATCTAAATTTCTTTACTAAACATTAGAATTATATTTGTAAGACATAAGTACGTAAATTTTGAGATCTTTCTATTAGAGAAGTTATTGCATTCTGTTTAGAAAATTAAAATTCTTGAAACATGTGAACCCATTACTAAACCGAATAATTCAATGTCGAAAAGTTATCAACGATTATTATTATCAAAATCAATCCTAAAATTGAATAAAAGCACTACGTTATTTGATCCTTTTTATATTTATACGTAATACCAAACATTGCTTACATTTTAATTAACTTCTCCTTTGATATCCTCTTTAAAATACTCCATCTCTGTCATTTCAACCTTACTCACTTCTATTTTAATTTCTCCGCCCACTCTTTCTAACACCGCCATTTCAAGATTGTCTATTGTGTTTGTTTTCCTCAAAAAACAAGTTTTAAAGGCTTCCTTTACTTCCTTCACAACTTCGTCTTTAGCAGAGCCAGTCCGCTCTATTATAGGACTAGCGAGTTGTCTAGACATTCCAGTGCAAATAAGGCTTTCCTCAAAGGCGTTTCCTAGGTGATCCACCAACCCCATGAACACGTCTGTGCTGTTACAGTCTTCGAAACCAACAACTAAGTACTCGTTGTATAGAGGCTTTCTTTCTCTTCTTAATATGTGGGTCTTTTCTATTAGAAAGTTGTATACTTGCCGAGGGGAAGTTTTGTACTGACTTTCTGAAGTTGAACTGAAACCGCGTACTTCAAGAAGGAGCTCTTGCTTAATGAATTGGAAGTCACCCACTTCGCCGGAATATGCAATTAGAATGTTGTCGTTGAATTTGAAAAAACGAGAGATGTTTTGAAATCTTTTGAACCTACCAATACATGCAAGTTTGTCAAGTAAAACAACGGCACCCCCGTCGAATTTAGATGCTAATATGGTGTTGGTTGTTACTATTGGGTTGATTATTGGGTCCTTCATTCTTAAACTCAATATTATTTTTTTTCAAAATGTAAAACTTAAAATATGAAAGACAACAACTTTACAGGTCAACATTTTCTAGTGACCACTACATTGGGAAAGTTTGAGTTTAAGCTATACAATACACCCTCTTTCGATTACAAAAGAATTCTAGACACTTTCTCAAAAAAGTGCATTTCTTCATATTACAACAATTTACTGTTCTTCAGAGTATCTCCCTTGAACTATCTTCAAACTGGACATGTAAAGAACACAGGTATAATGGAACCATCCAAAACTAAACAAACGGTACGAATAGATAACGATATAAAGCATTCCACAAGTAAAGAATTACTTTATGAAAAGGGATTAATTGTAAAAACAAATAACTACACAAAAGACTGGCAATTTACAGTGTTAATTTCGCCTCTAAATAACTTTGAGAATGATTACATAGTGCTAGGAAAAGTTGTTTCAGGAGAAGAAGTGTTAGAAAGATTAAGTTTAGTTGAAACAACAAAATTGTACGAACCTATTGAAGACATTAGAATAATAGAAATGAAAAAATTATAAATAATTAAACACACTAAATTTTGAAGTGTTATCTTTATCATACACCAAACAACTTCTTTCATTGGCTTTTATTTTGTATCTGTTGAGTAATGTACTGAGTTAATGAGAGTATGGAAATAAAATACAATATTTGGAAATTTTAACTTTTATGTTCAATAAAAAATGAAAACTCGTACAAAATGTTTATTTGTGCCAAAACCCTTATGATATTGTAAACTCGGATGTTGAATCGTTTCAAATATAACTGTACAAAATAATCGCTTCGTTTATGTTTTTATAGATCTATTTTCAATCGGACTTAATTTTTTGAAATGACAAAAAACAATTACTCGCTTCAGTTGTGTCTTATGGCACTTTCTGTTACACTCGCAAGTGCAGCAATACTACAAACCCCTACTAGTGGCCACGATACTGCCATTATCCAGATTTTGGGAAATAAAACCGTTCCAGTTTTTAAGTTAAAGACAAAGCTCGTAGATGGTCTTAAAGTATCTGAACTTACTCATTTAACCGAAGAGCCCAATTCACTTGATCTACACGAACACATGAAATACAACAGGAACAAAGCTGAATCCATACACAAATCCTGGATTGACGACTTGATCGGTTCAAGTGACGCTGCGCCTGCTTCTCAGACATCACTGCCTGTCTACAACTTCATACAGGTCAGCTTCGGAATAATTTACACAAAGAGCAATCCAGAAGGTTACCTTGTTGTTCTTGACACAGGTAGCAGCCACGCTGTTTTGCCACTTAGCTATCAAGTCACGGACTTTAGAGACACATACAAAGGAATACACGTTGACAACTTACTTCTTTTCATAGAGTCCATCTATTACGGACAATTGGTCGTATGCCCCGATCTGTTCAAAGATGGTTACATGTGCACATCCGCTTCATACGTAAGCGATGCCTCAAACTCTGTAGTAGGAACCGAGCTTCTTTCAACTGGCTCCGGGAACTCTAAGTTCATGGAAGTTGTAACAGAGTACAAGCTTAACCTTTTGAGAGGTGGCAATGCAGAGTTAGTCGGAATATTCGGAATTGGGTTCGGGTTGAGAGGCTTCAAAACAGCCCCTTTTCTCACACCTTACTACAGCACCGCTGGGCCCCAGAACATACAGTTCACACAAACAGTGAACGACACTCCAACTAGCAAAACGCATGACGATCAGACAGTGGCTGGGTTAATCAAAATAAACACAGAGTTTAATGAAGAAGACTACAAATGGACATACTTTGATAAGAGAGGGCTTAATTACAGTCTTACAGTGATGTACGGAATATACATTACTACAACAGGAAAACCAGGTGTTTATGACATGCCTGACTACGAGTTCAGTTTTATTTCCGCTGAAATGAAGAGGGATAGATTGCCAAAATTTGGTTATAACAACTTTATGTTCGATTCAGGAACAAACGGGTTTATTTTGGACAACAGAAATGCAAATAGAGTTCTTTTAGGTTTACAGAAAATATACGGGGCCCACTTACTTTCTCAAAACAGTAATGGTACCGTTTACGTGTGCTGGCCAGACAAGAACACCGCATACAGATATAAACTCACACCTCCTACCGACGTATACTTGAATATCTTGTTAGAAAACATTAAAGTGACCATTTCTTTGGAAGGAATGTCATTGTTTGATTTGGAAATTGAAGGCGGAAATTACAACTGCACATATGCTCTTGTTACATGGGGAAGAGGTGTTCAAATATTGGGTTATCCCGCATGGAAGAAATTAGATTTATTGTGGGATGCAAATGGATCAAGAGTAGGAATAAAAAGTGGAATCACGAATAAATAAATAGATAGGTAAACATAGAAACAAATGAAATGGAATATAAATTGATTTGGCTTCCAACCAACGTTTTTACAATGATAAATTTATTTTCTTACGCTAAAATACGATTAAAATGTTTTTACATGCTTTGTGCGGTCAAGGCGACTAATTGTATTTTAGTAAATGATTTTTTTGATTTTTACCCATTTTCGAAAATCAACCTCCCAAAAGACCCGAAACACACTTTTTGGCACATAAAACATCGAACCAAACGTTTTATAACTTTAATTTGGTTTTTAAAATACCCACAATTTTCTAAAAAAGTGCATTTTTGAAGCAAAGAAATGAAAATATCCAATACAACGAATAACACGAAGTATAACTTCATAACACGCTCTGTGGGAAATCAGGGTAAAGATTCATATATATTCGCATCTAGTAGCAGCTCATTGGATGTTTATAGCAACGAACCTGAACCCATGCTACTTTTCAAGACTAAACCCATTCCAACAGGTTGGCAGACATTTTTCTTCGATTACAGCCCTGTAGAAAAGATTCTACCCTACATAATAGTGGAGGAATACCCGGATTACTCAACACAATTTTTAGTGTGTAAGGTTGGAAAGAACAGTGCAACTTGTGAAATGATTAAGCGCGAAGTGGACCCCATCGACTTTAAAAACAACATATCCCACAGCACCGGGTTTGCTGTTAGCCCAACACGCATGCTTATCTCTCACTTTAGATACTCCTTCCTTTGCTGCGAATACTCAACGAATCCCTTAGAATTCACTGTGACAAAGATTCCAGTTTGTTTCAGAGACCCTATGTGTATGTTCAAAACAAAAAACGAGAACGTGGTCTGTTTTCTCGCTTTCGGTTGTTTAAGTAGTTATACAGTAAGAGGGCCGAATAGAAGATACGATACACCTCATTCTTTCTACTTTGTTGACACGGAACAAAAAAAAGAATGCTCTTACATGGGTGAAGGCGACAATAAAACAAACATAATCTCCTTCCATGTCTACGAAGACTCTATCCTAACAGCAGCCCAGGGCCCAGATGACAGGCATAAATTTAAGCTTGTCGGTAATAAAAAGATTTATGAAGTTACTTTGGAAGAGCTTTTTGCAAGGAATGTAGAAATTGCTGAAGAAATTTTAAGAAAACCAATAGAAGAAAGTGTGTCCAATGCGTCGAAGGATCCCTATGACTTTAAAGAAAATCCTAAAATGGCTAACATAAACCACCTCGAAATAGCAGAGTCTAAAACGACGATAACAGAGTTTGTTGTCAGGACTATCCAAATCAATAAAAACGAACACTTAATAATAGATTATGTAGGCAAGGTTTGTTATTTCAACTATATAACTAACGCGACTATGTGCCTGGAAAACGACACATTTAAAAACAAAATAGTAGAGGATGTTAGAGAAGTTTATAGAGACGAAAACCTAGTCATAATTTGGGTTGTCCTTCAATATGACGGAGGGCTATTTATTAAAGTTAACAGAAATCACGTACTAGATCCAAGTGGGCATAATCTCAATAAAGATTTTAGCAGTAAAAATGAATCAGAGAAGAATAAGTTGTTTTCGTTGAATATGGTGAAACAAATGGAGTTCATTAATGATATAAACAAAACTGTTCTGTCAAAACAGGGAAATTTATATCAAATCGACGAAAAGTTAGTTTGTAGCAATAACAATATGGGAAGAGCACTTTTTAATGGGGTGATCAACTCGAAGCCTGTTAGTAAAACCAGCAAATTATATAAAACATATTCAAATTTTAATAAGACGACACATAAAAGCAGAAACCTAACAAACTTAAACAATGGCAATACTCACAAAACAGAAAAGACAAATATAGGGGATTTTAATATTACAACAACAAAAGATTACAAACTCAAACTTACAACAACAAACAATCAAATCGATTTGTTACCTAAAGAAAGAACAATTAAAATTGATGGAAGTTCGAATACAAAGTCGCTTTTTGATCAAGTTAGTATGCATGTTACAGCTTCAAAGATAGATGGCCAAATTGTGATATACATGTTGGATTCCGACAATATAGTTTATAAAGGAGTTATAGCTAGGGTAACCGGTTTAGGTACCTACAAAAACGACAAATATGCCTTTAAAATATTAAAAATTATGACAAAATAGGCATTTAAATTATGGTATGTTTGTTTACACCATTTTTAAAAAACAAGCCTATTATTAGCAATTTCATATCAAAAAACTTTGAGTAAATCATTTTTTAAATTTAATAAAATCCTAACTAAAGCTCTAAATATAGTAGACGAGCAATTTAACTAGAAGAAATGAATCCATAAAGTTACAACATGTTTCTTTTACATCTATAATGATATTTTATTAACAAAATAAAAAAAGTATAAAAAAGCTATTCTGTATTTCGTCACAAATTGTCAGGAATTAGACAACATAGATAAGTTAAATAAATTATTTTGCCCTTAATCTATATTTAGACCAAACGTTTTCCAAGATATTTATTTAATTATATTGAAATTAGTAAAATACAAAATATAACTGAAATTTAAGATGCTATATATTTTTACAAAATCTCGAACTTGGAATGGATTCCTGAAAATACGAGTTTGAATCAGGGCTCGGCAAATTCCGTGTTTTTTGTGGGTCGATTCCGTGGTTTGTTCCGTCTTTTATTTTTTATGGTTAAATTATTGAAAAAAAAATTTCTAAACCAAATGGAGAAGTAGGCATTGTTTTGGGAACAAAAGAATATTTTCAAAATATTTTCCAAAAAATTTCATGAGTAGCAAAAACACAACAAATTTAAAATTGATACACAAAATATTAAAAAATGACATATGTTGATGATCTTAGTTTTCTATAAAATAAGTTTCGAAGTCCTCGTATAAGAGATATCTGAACTAGACATGAGAATAACCGTCCCGATCGGGTCGGGTTCGGGCGGAAGATGGGCCCAAATAGCTAAAAATTCTCAACAAATTGTGAAGCATGAAAATAATGAAAATATAATAATACAAACTTCATATATACATTCTGGAAATTAAGCAAACGTGAGGAAGATTCCCAGCGGAATATGCGTGGCTTTAAGTCTAAAAAAATTTGAACATCCACTCATATTTTGGTGTAAATTTAAACAAAATTTTTGAAATTACATGATAAATTACTACCAAATATTTATATTTTCTACCCGAAATTCTCATGTCTGATCTGAACTACATAATTTTTAAAAAGTATGATTAAAAATTACTAAAATTAAAAGTTAGTAACCATGTGTTCAAAACTCAATAAAAACGAAATGAATCTAAATTATGATCTACTTGTACGAATATGGTGCGTTTCGAGGTATTAAATAAGGTTTCATGGAAGATAAACAAACTTTTCCAAAAAACACAAAGCTGCCAAATAAAAATCCTTAAGTATCAAAAAATAAAATATTCCTTGTTTATTTACTGTTCGTCAAATAATTCCTTCTACATGTGTTTAAGATCATATAATGATTAGGAAACAACTTCGCATCGATCAACGTTGAAAATATTTGAATATTATCGAAAATACAAAAAAGACAGAATCCAAAAATTTTCCTCTGATCCCGTGGATTATTCTATGTTTTACGACATCCCGAATTTGCCGAACCCTGGTTTGAATACATAAAGTATCAAAAACTTAATCGAATCTACAATTCTCATCAGATTGAGGTATTTCATATTTAAAACATCTTACATAGGATTATATATTAAACCACTCCAATTTGAAACAACATAAATGAATACATTGTATAAACCTATCTTCAAATAATTTGGTCTAAACTGAAGTTTCCAAAGCAAGAAACACATTAATGCGGCATTCTAGGAATTTTAGATAAGTTTTTTGCTTCAAATTTCTGATAATTAGAAACCCGGGTCTAAACAATTTTCTATTGAAAGAATTATTATAAAACTCAAATTACTTGTAATACTAAATATTAGGTGTTATATTTCTCTAATTTATAATTTACCAAGAATTAAGAAACTAATGTTGTGCCCTAATTCATGTGAAATTAGAAAAGTGTTTACAATTCTCGAAAATATTGAGGGTATTAATTATTGAAAACTCAAACCCTCGGTATTGAAAACTCTAGAACACGTTGTATTGAAATAGAAATATTAACCATATACGTGATTCGTGCACGTTATTTAATTTATCTTAATAAATGAATATTAACTTCATCTTTAATATAATTACAGATCGTGGATTTAGTTGTCACACCAAGAAAAACTATAAAAACTGTCTTGTTTTATTTCCTAGTTATATTGTCTAAGTGTAAGTATTGTAAATTTGTCATAGAATATTATTAACATTAAATATTTAAATTATGATGCATAGATGCAAAAAACTTGGTTAAATGGATTAACGATTTCTCCTTTTTAAATAAAATTACACATCAAATGGTTAAGAAATTATTATAATATACCCATATTTACAGCATTTAAATAACATTTAGATAAACAAGTGTATTACAGCCAACCAATACATCACTTATTGTATTATAATACCGAGTACAATTACCTTTTCACCGATAAGAAAAATATCATAGTCATTAAATTCTGTTGGCGATTTTAGTATATAAATTATAAAATAAATTGAAAATAACTACAAATTATTAAACAACCTTCAAACAATTATTTATAGTATCTTTCTCATATTATGATATTTATTTACCATCTAATTTATATATATTTTACGAATTCACTTTCATTTTTACCCCTATTTATATTTTCCTCTCTTTGATCTCATCTGATTCCTTTATTTATAACTGGTTGCTGTACAACCCCAATAAATGACTTTATCTAGTTGGCAACGGAGATAAAAGTTCGATGTGTTAACCAAGCAATGCTCTTCGAACTATTAGCCATATAACATGCCAGAATACACAACTTGTAGATAACATTCGCCCCCTGATTTTGTCAAGTCTCTCCAAATTTGTGTTAGTGTGATTGCTTTCCTTCTTTCTACAAATTCGCACATATTCACAATAAATCTTTAAACCCCATAGAAGCGTCTCATTTAAATGAAATGTGTGTTACCCTTTTCCCAATCCATTTATACTGCGACTTGTAGCCCATTACTTCGATGTTTCTTTATTGTATTTTTCGCGAATTGGTAATGCACGTCCGCATTAATATGAACAGTGAAGAAATACAGGCTATCGAACAAATAACTCCTAAGCAATGCTATCAAAAGACCCGTGTAACATAAAGAGATGTATATATGGACTCCCGTTGTTGTTTGCTATACAGTAAATCTTAATTCACCAAATGAGCTTATGAATAAACTGTAGTTCGTTTTGTTGATTGAACAAGACAGTTTAATTGTCTGAATATCATTCAAAAGGCGTAAAGATTGAGACTTCAAGGTATATGAACATATTTCTAGTATGTAGTCACTGGGAGTGGAATTGGCAACAGACCACGATATAAACTTCCTATAACTTTGAGGAATCTAGGAAGCTAGATGCAAATTGTTTGAGTAGTGTGTGCTTTTAAGACAATTGGATTACTTCTTGAATCGGGATTGTGAGCTCGTTGAGTCCTACAGTAGAATGTTATGTTACAAAATTTTAAATTTTAGTTTTAAATTATATTTTCAAACACCTGGCGTGATTTAATGATTATTATAAACAAACAAGATCAAAGTTGCTTTACAATAAATATATACCTTGATTGAAATAATGTTATTACGACAAATTTCAAAATAAAAGTGCTCTAAGCATCCTTAATCACAGAGTATTGATATCTACTGTTTCAATATATCTATTTATATCGTTTTTAGAACGAAAATAAGAGCTTAGTATATAATTTAAGTTTTTGAACAAAATATTGATCTTCAGCCGCCAAAACCGCCCGGACAACCCTGATTCAAACAGTTTGAACCTCATATACACGCAGCTGAGCTATTTTTTCGTAAAACTTTGTAAAAATAAAATTTTCCAAATAAAAATGTATGAACGGAGATACTGACTACGGAGCACTATTATTTAATTCCAGCAAAACAACAAAAGAACCACAAGACCTTATATAGCGACTTCATCATGCACTAACGATATTAACACCGAAATTCAACAGAAAACTATATACCACTCATCTTCCGTTTGTATAGGCGAGTATTTACTACAAATACAAAAAAAAGCATATAGCTAGACTCTGGCCCTTGGGATGTAGAAGTATAGCTGTTACAAAGTAAAAAGAATTCGTGCTTGAAGGGATACAACTTTTGTATCAGGAATATTGGCTAAAGTTTAGAACTTTGGGCAGTGCCGTAGAATGCCCCAAAAGCCCTTTCGGAATCAGAAAAGACGGGATCAATCTTACTTCGAATACCACCAACCTAGAGTCAAATCCAATTACAAATGAAAAGCTTTTCACATAAAAAACTTTACATGGGAATTGACTGGCAGAAACAAGCAAACCAAAGCTTTAAACAAACCAACAGAAGCGAATTATACTGTGGTTCTTGAGACTTATAATGACTTTTAGGCACAATGTATTTACTATGCTCAACAGACATATGTTGAGTTTCCATCTAGAGTGATAATGTGAAGTTAGATTTAGTATGGAGAAATTAACACAGGTTCCACCAAGATTGGAACTATTAATACAGATACTCGTTTACAGGCCGTGAATAGCAAAATGTATAATGTAAAGAAAATTGATACTTTTAAATGGTTATATAGTAGAACAAGGATAACAAAGAAATCTGATTAATAAAATGATTGTGAATGCATGTTTACAAATAAATCAAACGAATTGTGGATTAAGATTTTGAAATTTAATTATATTTAAATGAATTTAGGATTAATAATGTAGAATTAATTAACACATTTATTTAATTAAATATCTTTATTATAATAAGACATAATGTAATATTTAATATTATCGTCTTTGAAATCCCTGTTATCAGCCATAAGTTTATTCAACATGCTGAAACTTCTTTCAACATCGACTGATGTGCATTGGCAGCTCATTAACCCGTCAATGATTCTTAAATCAATATTAGGAGTGTAAACTCGCCAATGAATGATCTTATATATCTCATTGTTCGTTAATCTCTTTGTTATATATCCCTTTAATCCTACTACGTCAGTTCTAAATTCTATATTGTCAATAGCTTCAAACCCTTCTTGTATATTCAAGCGCTTCTCTTCGAGCAAAGTAGAGATAGGATTAAGAACCTCATGATAACTGTTGATTGCTCTAAGTTCTTCTACAAGTTCAGCTTGGTTCAGTGCTGAAATAGCATTGTTTACTATCTTTCCCGGTGTATCAATCTTTTCTACTATTCTTTTCACTTCTGTAAGATTTGTGTAATAGTATTTGGCAGCATTAAGCCAGCTTTGCCATCGAGTTATTATAGGAGTAGGTGGACATCCAATTCGTTGAAATAGTTTTCTTCTTCTTTTATTCTTTACGACTAGATTCTTCATAGCCGAGATCAAGTTATTAGTAGATGTAAAATAACTTTTTATTTTTAAAGCACAATTGTGCATTAAATGACTTAGACAGGTCATATGAAAGAGGTTTGGAAAAAGAACATGTAAGAACCCAGCCGCCTTTGTCATGTACTTGGCTGCGTCGCTTAACAACAAGCAGAAATTACTTCTTTGGACACCTTCCTTGACAAGTAAGTTATCAATTGCTCTTACGACAAAATCGGAATTAACAGGCTCTTCTGAAATCATACAATCCAATAAGTAGCTTTGATTTGGATTTTGTATATCTCCAATAAGAATATTCACGCAGTATTTATCCTTAATAAAAGATTCATCAATAATTATAAAAATGAATTTGTCTTTTATTGTGGCAGTTATCTTCTTTCTATTCTCTTCGCCCAATTCTTTAACTTGGTTAGAGGCATTGGATTGAGATACTAATGGTAAATCATATTGTTTGATAAATTCTTGAAGATTTTTATAACGTAATTTTTTTAAGGGAATGCCGCAGTTGAGAAAAACCGTGGCTAAGTCTTTTTTAAAAGTGTACATAGAACATGCTTTAATAGGATTTTCTGTATTTGTTATACCGAATAAGTTTTTTAAATGTGTTTTTGTCAGTCTGTGCTGTTGAACCACAGATTTTTTATTGTAGTTTATCGATTTGTCGCACACCCTGCACCAGAGTAGACCAGATTTGGTCTCATAAAACTCTTTGTCGTGCTTGTGGGCGTATTTCTTTCGTAGTTCGGCGTCATTCTGTCTAGTCCTTGGCATATCTAAAATTTAAAATTTTAAAATCGAAATTTAGTACAAAATATGCATTAACGAATAACATGTTATTTGTAACTTTACTTGCAGAAATCTATAGAGTTCCAAACAATATTATTAATGTTCAATTTATATTAGTATTTTAAAATATTAAATAAAAAATATATGCATTTAAGTTGCCCTAGTTATAGCCAAAGAAAGTGAAGAAATAAACTTTATTAAACTAAAAAACAGTCTAGTCGATACAAGAACTTTTATTGGGTTGATAACTTTAGAAATAATAGAACTAAACAAAGGATTGTTGGTCAGTGTGTTGGTCACAAAAACATTAATACATACAAAGCTGATTAAAAACGAATCTGTTGTCTTACAGGAAGCGTTCTTACTTAACGATCCAATTATTGAAAATCAAGATATATGCAACGTAGTCAACCTTGGGGATGATATAATACATATATCCTTTTCGAAAGCGGATTATTGTTTGGAAATGGCAAATCAAAATGGTAAATTTAAATTAAAACTAAAAGAAATTATTGGTTTAGATAACGAGTTCACAACCATGAATAAAATAAAAGAAGGCACCTGTACTACAAATAACAATGATACAAAATGTGACTTTAAGTTCAATTATTGCCCACATTTAAAGTCAATTTTTTATTATAATGGAGCATTGAGATTAAAGACATTTATGGATAATGCTATAGAAGGATACACTTACAAGCAAGATAAATTTAACAACGATAGTAAGTTTAAAGAGGACTTCGAGGTAACATTTATTAAATGCGGCGAATATGAAAATATACACATTGTTGTCCTGGGGTTTGTTGAGAGAACGAAAAGAGGGACTTCATCTAATTATATGGGATACAACCGCAACGAAACGAAAAAGCTCAGCGCAGGTGTTTTGGTAGCCTTGTTTAGATACTTCGATGGAAACCAACAAGTGACTGAAACACAGATCAACAAACTACCAGATAACCCACGCGATGCTGTTTTTGCAAATGAGGATACCTTAGTTTGTATCGTGGGCATAGGTTTACAACTCTTTAAAATGAATGGTCCTAAGCTGGTAAAGCAAAAACATCAAATCGATGAAAGGGATTATAAAAAGTTGTTCAATGTTGGCCTGCGCTTTATGGCGTGCCCCGATCAATGGGAAGAGACTGTGTTTTATCATATAAACAATAATCGGATGGTGGAAGAAAAGGAAATCTGGCATGAAGCATTCTTCTCTACTGCATGTGTGTTGAACGATATGGTGTTTATGGTGGTTACTCAAGAAGAAGGAAACCTGAGAGGAAGTTATTTTGTTGGAGATGAAGATAATGAAGAGTCGGACAATAGAATGTGTGTATATGGGAGCCGAAGAGAATTGTTGGACGAGATTATGCTGCAACATAAAACTAGGGTGGTGTTTGTTAAAAGAGGCAACGTATATGGGGTATATATGAATGGTGATACTTTTAAAATTAAGAGCAATGAAATTTGAAGATTAAAAAATTTTCCATTAGCAAGAATGATAATAAAAAAGAGTTGTTCTATATTCACGAATTTTATTTCTTGTATAAGTAAATAAAGTCTTTTTGAATAGGTTTACAGGCTTTTTTGAGTTAATTTTGACAGGATTTTTTATTGATTTAATCCTCATGCTCTCTGGTAGTCGTGTTTGTGTTTCGAAACCTATTTTTGAAAATTTTAAAATTTCAAATCCTTATATCACCTGCAACGATCTCCAGAAAGAACTATATGACTTGATAACAGGTTAGAACAACGGAGTGTTTGCAATGAATACGGCATATACTTGTTTACTAAATTAGACAAAAGTTGAAGGCAATATTTTTGAGATTTTACATAGACCAGCTATATAAACATTGATCAGCTATGTACGACATATAGACTCATACAATCCTGCCACAAAACTCTGATATATCGTAACTAACCAACATAGAAATAGGTTAAAGAAAGCCGTACACATTCCAAAATTCATAAGTATTAATTCAATAATCAGGATCTTCATAATGAAATAACAACATATAACTAAGGCAATGGACGTACTCCATAGTTCACAATTTATAGGTATTCATTCAGTTATAAAGGTCGACTACAATGGAATAACCATTATGAAAATAAACTAAAGAAAATCGTCCATTGTCAATAGATATTCATGCAATGATCAGGATCTACTATAATCGCGAGGAAATAAGCAATAGTAAGTTTATGGAAGAGTATAATTGGGAAACACACAATACATAGTGCAGCATATATCGGAATAGTAAAGCTTGATTTAAATTTATTTAAGCATACGTAATATGTTTGCATTTAAAGGGTTCAACCAATATTAAAGACAATTGGGGTTTAGCATCCATTAATTCACCCAACGGAATATAAACAGATTTTCAACAATAATCGGAAAACCATGTGTTTTGGTTTGAAAATTATAATTTTAGAATAAGCTTTTAATAAAAATAATTTGTCCGAATATTGATTATGCAATATAAATTAATAAATATATAATTATTTTAAATAATTATTCAATTCCTTAATTTTAGTAGCAACGTTCTTAACATCTAAATAATCTACCAACGTCCTCAGCATTTCTTCTGACATCTCTTTTTTGTCTTCAGGAATGTCAAATAAAACTGATGCTAATTTTTTAGAAAGTTCATAAAGAGTACTATATTCAACTTTCCTAATTTTTGTATTAGATTTTTGTATAAACAACTCAGTATTGTTGTTATCTTCAATTATACAAGAATCATACTTACTGTTCAATGTTGTCGATTTATCTTCGGCTCGAAAATAAAGACCTTCCTGTCTAAGCATATTTTCTTCATCAAATTCCTGTATATAATCATTATTATATGTTGAGGACTTTTTCGTATTTATTGAGAATCACACGAATATTCTGTAATCATATATTGCTCCTTAGTCGAGGAGCTATTCGCACTAATATCGCAATACTCTGGAAAATTTTCTCTTTTATTATTAGGGGCTAAATTTACTTCAACACTAGTAGAATTTAAGTATAATTCTAGTGCGTTTGAATGAAATCCATAACAATCATACATCGTTTTCCTTAGCCACCTAGAAGCAACGAAATTTAAAAGATGTTCGTAATTATCCAAAGAACAAAATTGGTGAATGCATGGCAAACCAATCTGTTTATTCCATATACACACCTTGCAACTATAGAATTCGTCCACATAATATCCAATAATTGTCTGAGAGTTCTGATATATAGCCATAAGGAATTCAAATGCATAAGGTGTAACCAATTTTTCGAACACAGCCATTTTTTATCTCTCTTCTGAACCGGAACTCTATTATACAATGCATTTCTTCTAGCAATGTCTGATTTCTTGTCCCTGGTTATGTACTTGTTCATATGTACAATAAAGCTGTCTATGTTGTCTTTTCTTTTAATATATGATTTTAGATGCGACCAATAGCTTTCAACTCTATTGGTCGTCCGTATGCCCAAATTCATTTTAGGGGGCATCATATTGGGAATAAACTCATCAGGTATTTTCCCCCAATTGTCTTCAAAATACTTCTTAACTTTAGTGTTGAATTTTTTCTTTGTTTCATTAAATTCTTCCAAATTAGAACATTTGAAAATTTCCCTGATAATTTGAAACGTAGCTGCTTTTTCTTCTTCTGATAAACCACGTTTTTTGTAAGTTAATTCTCTTTGAAAAATCTTTTTAACGTGAAAAAGACATATTCCTAAACCAGAATTTTTAAAATAATGACGCAAAATAGCTCTTTCAGTAAAATCTTTATCACTGAAGAACATTTGTGTGTCACTAAATCTGACTCTACATTGCAAAAACTTGAATATGCAGTGTAAAATTTGAAGAGTTTCATCTTTTGTAATAAACCACGTAACCGGATTAGATTCTCCATCGGCATCAATGGCTATGATCACAAAAAGACTCCGTTTTTATCTATAGCACAATGCGTACTTTCAATCAGTAATACATCGCCAAAATAATTCCATATTTTAATCATTTGTGGATCTATATAAACAAAAGCTGTACTTATTTCTTTTTCATCTTTAAATTCTGTCAAAAGATTATCGTCTTTCAATTTCTGTATTATCTTCTTATCGTATTCTTTGGAATTTTTATACTTTGCCATTTCGTTGTTTATTTTTTTCGGGGCAAAAAAACGTCATGCTTTTCGTCGATTAGGATGCCAATTTTACGAGATGATACATTTAATTCCGATCTGAATTCAAGCTTATCTTTTATATCATTGACTATCTTTGCTTGTTTTAATGTGACTGCGGCATGATCTAAATGTACTTTGTGTGATTTTAGAAAGAGAGAGGATTTATTGCATTTAAATATTAATTCAAATGCACACCCAATTTTTTTTGTTTTTATCGATTTAGTCTTCTCTCTGTCATTAATTTCTGTATCACTTCTTCGTTTTCCAAACTCACACACATATCTAAGCGAAGTATATTGTAGAAGGCCTGCGATTTTATTTGATTTGGGAGCGTTTTTTGGGCGTTTATAACCAGTAGGTATCGTTGTGGAATTTCCAATCGATATACAAAGTCCTGTTCTTTTATTGTATTCATCGATGCTATTTTCTAGCTCGGAGAATGAATCCCACTCTTTCTTACTTGTAAACTCACTTAGATCGTTCATTTGGGAGGTTCTTTCACTATTCACAAAAAATTAAAATTTAAAATTAACTTGAACTTTTAACTACAAACAGCGCACAATATCACCTTAGGATCACCGATGTTCTTTTTATAGAGGGTACAGCATATCTGTGTTGGTGGAGTATTACTGAAACAGTAAAATTTAGAATAAACTAGATTATTGGAGTCGTATTTGTATATAACTACAATCACTCTTCTATATAGACATACGATATATGTTCACAGACAACATAACACATAGATGTTGAATTTAAACCTTAAAAACTTTTATAAAACATAGCAAAATTATTACCTTCATCTTTTGTCTAATTTAGTAAACCAGGATATGCCGTATTCATTGCAAACACTCCGTTGTTCTAACCTGTTATCAAGTCATATAGTTCTTTCTGGAGATCGTTGCAGGTGATATAAGGATTTGAAATTTTAAAATTTTCAAATTTTCAAAAATAGGTTTCGAAACACAAACACGACTACCAGAGAGCATGAGGACTAAATCAATAAAAATTCCTGTCAATATTAACTCAAAAAAGCCTGTAAACCTATTTAAAAAGACTTTATTTACTTATACAAGAAATAAAATTTGGTGCAAATAGCCATGGCCTGATCGTAGGAATGTCGTAAAAGAAAAAAAATTCCGCATAGAACTATTAGTTAAGATATATAGAATAGATGGTAAGGTATATTGGCCAATGAGGATTAATTATATAGGGAAAGTGTCGGCAACACTGAATAATGGGAAGAAATGACCATTAAACAGGGCATATGAGGTCCACAAAACCTAGAAGTTTATGAACTAAATAGCTTACAATAACAACGGTCTGAGAACAAAAATCAACCGAAGACATTAAAACAAAGAAATATAGGGACTTTATGCCCATCCCGGTTTATAAATTAATAAAAGAGAAGCGGAGGGATGCCATAAATCAAATTAGTTTTATGTTTAATTTTTACATATTTTTTATAATAATAATGAACAATATCATTTATAAACTATGAGTTTTCTGTTTCCAGGCGCAAATAAGGCTATATAAAAGTTTTAAATGGAAATAATATATTTTCCTAACAAAATTAATAAATTAGATTATTTCCAGGTCTATTCCAAATAACAGAAAGTCTTTAAACTTGATCTGGTCCATGGAATCATTTACGCACTCAGGCTCGATTATATTTCTATACACCCTAAATTTTAAAACGTTCAGTTTGTCCTCATACTTTACAATTCCAAAATTATCTATATCCCGTAGCTTATGTGCGCTTTGGAAAAAGTGCTTGAAAAAGTCCACATACATATCTCCGGTATCTTTTTTCAGGTCTTTAAATCCGCTATAGCTGAGGATGATATTCTTATCCAAAAGTGACTCTATGTCTCCTTTGTAGATACTTTTAACGGTGAAGTTCAAATAGCTCTTACCTTTCCACAAGCAGGCCATATTTAAGTGATTGTTTTTTTTATAGAAAGAAATAAGCCTGTCTTGTGTTTCGAAGTCCTTCTCTCTTTTGACAATCAAAGCTACGTTGCTATTCTTCACCGTCTTGATCTTTCTCTGGTGTTTGTTGAATAAATAAAACATAAGTTGCTCGTATAATTCCTTGTATTCGAAATTCTTTGGCAAATAGATGTGTATTTTACCTATTGAATCCATTTTGAGTTTCTTTGTTTCGATTGGAGTGGTGTATGAAGAGAAATGTGACTGTTTGCCCATGGTGTGCCTGGCAGAATGAGATGTCCTTCCCTGTTGCCTATTACCCATTTATTTTGTTTGTTATAAAAAATAAAATCTTAATTTGAAAAAACACACTTACTAGTCTCTTCACTTACATAAGAAATATTCGGCAGAATGGTCTCTAACAACACTCTTTAAAATCTAATAATAGGCATATTATGCAACTCAATGATAGAATAAACTCCAAAAACCTCCTTATTTAGTTTATTGACAATATTGACTTATTTATAGAAGTTTTTCATACCTTTTGTCATCTTTCTTCAACTTGTACATCTTCTTCATATTCTCTCTAATTTCTTCTGCATTCTTTCCTTTGGTTTCCGGGATTCCAAACATGAAGTATGGAATTGAGAATGCCAACCAAACCATAAAGGGCACAAACACAAAGCTGTAGTCGTTTCCTTCCAAAAGCACCGAAGACAGTACGGTGACCACGAGTGTGAACAAAAGATTTGCGAACGTGTTGATACTGTTTGCCAGTCCTCTGTCTTTTGTCGGGAATAATTCCGAAACGATCATCCACGGGATCGGTCCCAGGCCCATATTGAACAGGAACACTACGAGCACTATTCCCATTGCTTGTACAATGAAGTAAACTGTCTGTGACAACAACCCTAGTCCTAACGATTCGCTCAATGTTATTATACAGTAGCACACCAAGACCCCGCATGTGGATATTAATAATAGCACCTTCCTTCCTACCTTGTCGACCACAAACATTGCCACTAATGCTCCGAATATGTTGATACTACCAATCATGATGTTGAGGAGATAGTCGTTGTTGAACCCGATCTTCTTGAAAATGTCCGTGGAGAACTGCAGAATCAAATTTATTCCGCTGAACTGCTGTGTTATCTGTAGTACGATGGTGATGAATATACATAGCAGACTGACTCTACTTTTGAACATCGAAGAATTGGCCTGGTCATCTTTCATGCCAGCCACAACCTTGTCCTTGGAGCTCTCGGACAGAAACAATTGTATCTCCTCTTCTGAAAGTTGAGGCCCCCGTAAGTACCTAAGATTCTCAATCGCCTCGATTTCTTGGCCCTTTTCCAGCAAAAACACAGGGCTCTTTTTAACCACGTTAAACAGAACGAGTAAGAAAAGATACAGCCCTGTAACTATGGGGATTATCGCCATCCAACGCCAGTACTGAACAAGGGGCCCTCCATTCAAAAGTATACCGAACAGGATTCCGACGGTTATACTCACTTGTAAAAAGGCACCACAAAGACCTTTCCTGGCCTTGGGCGCCGTCTCGTTGATATACACAGGGACAATCATAAGGTACCCCGCACTCGCCATCCCTGCCAAGAACCGTCCTGACAACATCATGAATGCGTTTACCGCAGCTGCTTGAAGAATGAATCCGAGTGTCAGCAATGCGGATGCTATGGAAATGATCACTGTCCTTGGCAAGTAGTTCGTGAAGAAACCAATCGTTAGGGAATCCACTATTCCTCCCACGTGGAAAATGGAGATTACCAAGTTCTTCATGTAATTGCTGTCGATGTCGAGGTCGCTGTATATGTTATCCTTTACTGCATTTATTCCTGAAAGGCTAAAGCCAAACATAAAAGGACCCAGTAACAGGGAACTGAAAATAAACCAAAACCTAGCCATGTTATCATTCTTTGCTTCGTCTGATTTTAAGTTTGTATTTAATTCAGTGTCAGTTGCCATTTCAGTTGCAAATTATTTTTATGTCAAACGGAAAATTTAAATTTTATTTTAGAACAGAAGGCCGCTGTTTGTATATCAGGAATAAATGAAACAACATAAGGTGTCCAATTAACCCAATGATCTATATATTAACTCATGCAAGCTAGAAACTCATCCGGATCAATGATTAGGATCATTTTGATTTTAAACACGACTCAATGGGTATTCGGAGCCGAAAAATTGACTAAACAAATTGTGTGGTTTGTAGCTACATTGTTGATAAGTAAACAGAAGTAAATATATTTTTAATCAAAATTTATTTTTTTGAATCCGAATTTTAAAAGTGGATTTCCGGATTTCTCGACAGAGAGACATATGTTTATCGTAGTTCAGCATTAAAATCTTTCAACGACGTACTTCGAAGACTTGGGAGCTCCTTGACTATTTAAGTTTTAGAATCACTCTGAACTTAGTAATTTTACTTTTATAACTAAACAAACAATGAGTGACACCAGTGAGAACTCCGATTACCAAAAGAAGATGGACTCGCCTTCGATGACATATACATTAGAAAATGAGAAACCAGAAGAGGACAAAAGAGGAGCCTTACAAAGATTTACCAGGTTAGTATCAAAACGAATCAACAGTGTTCCATTGCACTTCTATTTCTTTTATTTCTCATTCTCAACTTATTTCTGCCAGAATTTCTTCATCGCCGCGGCCAGTGATCTGGTAAACAAGAACATAAGCCTGGTGATGTTCTTCCTAACATCTCCTCAGATCTTGTTGAAGTTCATCGGCCCTTCATTTCTGCACAAGATTAAAGCTACCACGAAGATGACAATAGCAACCCTATTCACCGTTTCGACTGTCCTAATTGTTTACTTCTCTTTCGACATGGTGGGTAAAGAAGAACAAGGCTTCAAGTTCTTCGCCATTTCACTTGCTATGACTCTTTCGGCCCTCTCCTTGGTGTTGAATGAGACGACCATTATGGGCTGGTCCGCCGACTGTCCGAAGACCTGCATCAACTACTGGAGCATGGGGTCGGGAGTATCCGGACTGTTTACAACTTTGATAAGTTTGGGAATCTCCTTCTTTGAATTAGGTATCAGGACCTTTATACTCGTGTTCATTTTCGTGCCCATCCTCAACTTCATATTCTTTGTTGTGAGTTATAAGGGGGCAGGGAAAAGAATGAAGAGAAAAGCCAAGAGACAACAGCGACTGTCTAAGTCAAAGACGAATGAGGAAAGTAAAGAAAACAACGAAGAATTCAGTTATTTAAGAAAACTAAGAATCGTCATTATAGAAATGGGATACTATTTCATCTCCCTGTTTGTGGTTTATGTATCCTATTCAACGATAGTTTCAGGAGCGATCAATTCGTTATCAAACAAACACAAGAGCACAAACAGGGCCTTCTCCTTCCTGTGTAAAGTTGGTGTGATGATATCCAGGACGCTTCCTGCCATCGTCGAGTTCAACCATGTAGCGCTCTTCGCGGTTGGAAACGTAACTGTTCTAGCGGCAACATTGGGGGTGGTGGTGAACAGCTCTTCTCTGCTTAGGACTATGGATGTTAATGGGAAAGAAATAGCGAATAGCAACTCTGCCCCGGGCTTCACGAAGTTTCTGATACTGTTTCTAGGCTTCTTGCTCGGGCTTTCCCATGGAGGTGCGAATGGGTTTACAAACCTCTCTATTAGAACTCACTACGATGAAAAAAAAGAGAAGAATAGGACTCTCGTATATCAGTCTTGCCTGCCCAATTGGTCAAATGCTTGGGACGTTGCTCGGACTGTTGCTGGAAAATATTGTTGTAAAGACTAAGTAATATAAATGTTAACAGTGTACATTATGTCGACAAACTTCAGTTCGATGGTTTTTGATCAGTTTGAAATAAAATTTTTAAATAAAACACGTTATAAACCATGGTAAGCTGGATAAAATAACATAAGTTACATTTGGTTGGATTAGCTTTGTGAAAACTTACTGCAGATTTTTAAAATTTAAATTTTGTTACAAACTATCTATGTTCGAACAGAAGCAAAGGACATTCCAAAGACCAAGTCTGGGCAGCCATAAGATCGGCGACGAAAACAAGAAGACGTTCCGCAAAAACGCAAGGAAATTCAAGGGCATCGGGATGGGATATGAGATTCCTAAGGAGGGGATAGTTGGAGCAAACTTCATAGACAAGAAATGCCCATTTACCGGAAACGTTTCAATTAGAGGGAAGATACTGAGAGGAGAAGTCAAGACAGCGAAGATGGAGAGGACAATCGTTGTTCGAATGAACTACCTGCAATACATAAAGAAATACAAAAGGTATGAGAAGAGACACAAGAATATCAGCGCACATTGTTCCCCTGCTTTCCACGTAAAGGAAGGAGATGTGGTTGAGATAGGAGAATGCAGACCTTTGAGCAAAACGGTTAAATTTAACGTGATTAATATATCAAGAAAGGGAAACGGCGTGTTCACAAACAAGGCTATATAAGTAACTAAACACAATAAGCTAATTATTAAGAGTATGGGCGATATGAGCAAAACCAAAATATGGTAACTATTTTAAAGATAAGGTTTTTAACACTTTACCTACCACAAGGGTCAATATGACCCATAACGTTTTCCAGAAACATACCACTTGGGCCAATAAGACACGTATTTTCGAGTATTTACGGACGAAATGGGTCATTATGACACATGAAAGACCTCCATAAACCTACCCCATGGGTCATGATGACTCATATGCATTTCCTTTAAATTACCATATGTGTCATATTGACCCATAATGTTTTCCTCAGAAAGACCACATGCGTCATAATGACCCATATAATTTACTCATATTAATTCGTACATAAAATATTATTATATCAAGTTAATGATACTATTCAATAAATACTGTTCGTATTAGGCGCAAACATGTTAAATAATGTTCGCGCTTGCTATGATTATTTGTCTATGATAATCATGATCATCAAATATATACGTTGTCGTTTGTTAAATTCTAAGTTTATCTGCTAAATCATATCAACATTGAAATCCATATACTTACTAATACTAAATACTTTCACTGTATGGGCGTATAAAATATTTTTATATATTAATGCCCGGATTACGCTTTACCTCATATTTTTCAGTTTCCCGCAATGTCTTATTGGCCAATAATACAACAGCTTGGGTGGTTTAATTATAGAACATGTGATTTTCCTGTAAAACAGTAGAATATCGTTAAATAACTCTTTATAATTCACAAGCCATAATTTAATTATTTGTATTGCGAACCTTACCATTTTACAAAAAATATGTATCATCGAGGTGATATATGTTAAAAACACCGTCTTTGTGATCAATTTACTGTATTTCCTTCGAAGAATATCATAAAAACAAATAAAACTTTTCTTGTGATGGTGTGAGGAATTTTTGACACCTTCATAAAATTGGGAGCAAAATGGAGTATTTGGAACAAAATGGCCGTGCATTTATTTATTAATATATGTGGTAAATATTTACTAATTTAAAAGAAGCATTTATAGACACCTTAGAAATAAGTATTTGAGTGCCGTTGCTTGTTTTTCATTTTTGTTTTTTGTAAACTTTTAATTTATTCAAAACAGTGAAGTTATATTTAATATATAATAGAAAACGTCTTTTACATTTATTAAATTAAATAATTATGTATTAAAGTCGTATGATAAGATATCATATGTATAATCAATGTTAAAGCCCGCAGAGGGGGTCAAATTTTTCAAACCTTCGAATACCTGTTGTGTATAATATTGTTATAAAAGTACGTAAATAATTAAATGTGTTTAAGTTTTTAAAAACTGTGGAAACCCTAAATATTAAAATGGTATATAAATTGTTAAAATACCATATAGGTATCTCGCCGAAGTCAAAGAGTTAATCATTACAAACTTTCAAACATAGTTTATCAATTTATATATGGAATATTTTAAAACCTTTGAATGTAGCATTTATTACACGTTTCGCATGATTTTGTTTCTATAAATAACTTTATATGTACATACTAGGAACGGAAAATAATTTAAATCAGAGTTGAGAATTTCTGACCCGACCGTCCGAACCTGACCCATACGAGTCGGGTTCGGGCGGAAGAAGGCCAAAACGTTAAAAACTCTCACATGGATGCACTTTTAAAAATATGCACCATTTCACTAATTTACACTAGATATTAATAATTTGATTTATTAAATAGTTAATTTGCTCTAATATTAGATGCTTAGATGAAAACAAATTAAAACAAAACATTTCAAGCTTTGATTCGTTATTATTGGATATCATTAAATTTTTAAATTGTTGAAATTAATTTTTTAGTAGAAAAATGCTTACAGATTTCCCGCTCGACCCGAAGGCGGGGTGGTTCGGACCGGGTTCTAGAGGCTGACTTATAACTGGCCACATTTTTACCAAAACAGCCACGAAAATTCGAACTGGCCACATTTGGATTTCGTTGTTTGGTGGCTATTATGGTAAATCGGTAATATTAGTACTTTTTATTAACGCTTAGTTAGTTTTATACAATAAAGAATGTTCTAAACCATTTAAAATTTTTTAAAAATTAGTTCAAATATGTTCGGCATTTTTTCTTCCAACTGGCCACAAATCTTCCAAATAGCCACAAAAATTCGAACTGGCCACGTTTTTGTCGCAACAAGATATACTCTTAAATAGCGGTGAAAATCGCACCTCTTATTTTAATTTGATAATTTCAATCGTTTTTTCAGTATTAGAAATTATATTATTGGCGTATGCTCGAGTTTTTAGAAATTGAGTGCCCATAAATGTGGCTATTTGGAAGAAATGTGGCCAGTTCGAATTTTTGTGGCTATTTGGAAGAATCGTGGCCAGTTGGTAGAAATGTGGCCAGTTCGAATTAAACTGGTTCTAGATTTGAGTAAAATTCTAAACTCTGCTTTACATTTATTAAATTCGATGTAGAAACTAATAGGAAACTTATCATAAAAGCCTTAACTAAATCGCCAAAATCTAAAGCCTTTTATTTAAACCGAAATTCATCTATACACAAGCCTGTTTTACAATACAGAATTTAAAATTTCCAATTTTACATACAATACACATAAATAGAGTTAGCAATTTTTTCGTACCACAAATTTCTCGAGAATCAAGAAACGGATTTTAGGCCTTAATTCCCGGGAATTGGGAACTCTGCTCATAAAATAATTATTAAACTCACAGATGTGCTACTTGATATTTAATACCATTATAATTAATATTAAAAAAATTTCCAATTCCCTAAAATTAGACATTCAAAGTCTTGATTTTGATCGAGATGCTTATCGAAACGAGGTAATTTTCGATATTTAATATAACGGGGACTTATGTTGAAATAGTCCTTTAAATAAAACATATTCCATTTGGTGGAATAGTAAAACGTTCAAACAACATCTACTATACATTCGGAAACAAGCTTTCACATTCATTGTCTATAATTTGACAAATTTATAGAAATTTGGTAGTATTTTTGAAAATGTTTGTGAATCTGGAAATTACGAAATTCCAACGAAATGTGCTGAAAACAACACAGAAATCACGGAAAATATTTGAAAATCGATATATCATATCGATTATACATTTCGAGATATCGATTCATTCTATTTTCGATAAAATTTTGAATGTCTATTGGAAACTATATTTTGAATTAAAATAAAAATTTTATAAAATAGTATTTCGAATGTATTTTGTATGTTAAGTTCACCATTTTAAGCACAAAACCTTCCTAAAATATTTAAAAAATGTGGAATATAAAAAGTGAAAACTAATTCTAATTAAATTATAATGTCGCAACATGGCGTATATAACGGAAATATTGTAACTAAAATTCTTTTGCAAACTCTAATAATATACTTTTATTTTATTTTAAGATGTATATTGATATATGTTCTTTCATTAATATTAAAGCTAATCATGATATTTTTATATCATATTTATAATATACAACATAAAAATACTTAGATAATAATCAAATGGAATTTTATATATGAAAATAACATTCCATTAATTAATTATTTTCCCATTGCCAGTACCCTTCGTTATATTCATCGCTTTCATCCATTTTCCCCGCCGCACTATTCTTTTTAAAACTTTTATGTCTCTCTACAAAACAGGATAAACATTGAAATTCATCCATGTTACAAGCAGGACAATATGTCGTAATCTTATTATTAGCTTTTCTTTTAAGTGATTCGTTATATCCACTGAACACATATTTGTTATAACAAAACTTGCATCTTTTTCTGTTCTCGCTATTCTTTAAAAGTTTATGTTCATTAATCTTTGCCAAAGAACTATCACTTCCATACTCCTCAAAGATATCTTTGACAAGCGACTCTGTGAAACAACGCAAAGTGTATCTACTTCTGTTTCCTCGCTTTATTAGAAATGCATTCGCTACGACCGTGTTTAACAATATGTTAATCGCAACCTTCCTATCCCACTTATTCCCCTTCCTCGTAGCATCATAATACGATGCAAGCTGGTCAGAAACATCGACACCGAACTTTGTGTTATTGTACTCAACTACCATTCTTGGTTTATGGCGTGTTTCTTCTCCCACAAAACGTGGCTCTAACTGTACCATACTTGAGTCAAAACATGTACTAAGCATGACAACGTCCCTTTTGTCTTTCCATTTCATTATTCTAACGAAATCAGAACGTATTAGACTTATTACTTGCCCACGTCGTAGCTTTTTGTTCTTAAACTCGTCTGGTAAGAACTTCTTATTAGACCGTACTGTCCCAAGAAGATTGGTTTGGCGTTCTATGCAATAATTAGCAAGTTCCAGACTTGTGTAGAAATTGTCGGTCACCAACATATGTCCACGCCCAAAGTAGTCAGTCATTAAAGATTTTACTATAGAGAAGGGAGTTGTAGATATATCTGTTCTGGCAGGCTCTTTCCCTGTGTATATCTTCATCGAAAAGACAAACCCCGAAGTATCTGTTAGTTTGAATATCTTAACGCCATATTTACTGGCTTTTCCGGGGATGTATTGTCTGAAAGCAAGTCTTCCTTTCCATGCAACTAGACTTTCATCAATTGCCAGCGTTTTTCGAGCTTCCCATGTATTTTTAAACCCATTATTCAATATTTTGACCAAATATTCAAGATTTTTTAACTTATAATTAGACACTAAATGATCAGAATCATTAAAGTGCAAATTACGCCAAATATTCTCAAATTTATTTCTGGCCATTATTTTCTGCACAAGAGAATTCTCGTACAGGGGATTTCTGCTCCAGTAGTCCTTAATCGAAGGCAGCTTAACTATGCCCATATAAAGCTTCACACCAAGGAATAGCCAAATATCCTTCGTTGTAATTGGCTGCCATTGAGATACAACTTCATCTAAGTCACCTGAAGGGGAGCTAAGTAAATGTCTTTCTGCATATGCATTAGTGGAAACTACGGCTGCTTCAATCAATTCGTCAGTCACAAAATGCTTGTAAACACTAAGCGAATTTAAAGAAGCATCTAAAGAAGTGTCCGGAATAAGTGGAGAGAATTCAAACACATTCCCTACATCTAGGTTATCATCACGGATAAAGTGTGCGTTGCTTAACTCATTAGAATCGTCGTCGATCAATAAGCCATTGTTCATCATAGTTATGCTATCCATCTCGTTAGATGAACTTTCTGATGGAGAGGAACCAGGTATGTAATCAGGATCGCTTGATATATGGGATTCAGACAATGGAGTTATTGAGTTGGGATTCATCTTGTATTATAAAATTTAGTAATATATGAAGTGAAAAGAAGTTTAGAGACAACTTTTACTTAATAACTAGTTATCATAGATCGTTTCGGAACATTTGTACTATAATTTCCCAAATGTTTTTTTTATGTATGATTCAAGTATCAAATAGAAAAAGATGAATGTACAAACATATTTAGAATATTAATTAATTGATTATGCTAGCATTTGTTATTTTGAGATCGAATTATTTTATTAATTCCATGTTATAAATCCTATCTAAATTATCTCGTATTATATCTTCATAATTATAACAGATTCAAACCACCAGATAGCTTTTCCAATGACATATCTTATCACATAACCTTTGACAAACTCTATAAATTCACCTCAAGATTTTCATAATCATATTCCAAATCCTAAATATCACTCATTATCGCTTCATTTATTCCATATAATTTTCGGTTCTAGTTTGATTTACTATTCATTCTATTGTCAGCTATTTTTATCATAAAATATAGTAGGGTTCTATTTTAAACAAAGATGTAAGACGTTGTTGTTATTGTCCCTGTTAAATGATTTCATCTTGTATAAGTAACCATTTAATTCTTTCTCTCGCATGATCTTGCGTTTTATCATTTCAAATTTTCCGAATACGACGACAAATTTTAAACCCAGAAATAGACTCTACTTCTTCTTCTTAGTTGAACGTTCAACACCAGTCGACTAAATGTTGGTCTGTCGAAATGTTATCTAAATTCTTGGAATCATGTAAAGAAATTGTAATTCGTCCTAGAAATAATATATACCTCCCTATTAATTCTGTCAGTTCTGTCAGTTCGTGGCTAGTCATATAATTGCTTTTTTATTTCTAAAAGTAAATTTTAAAGTTTATAAATTGAAAAGAACTTGAGGCGCTACTAGATCTTCCAACAGGGCCAATATTAATGAATTCTAATCTTTCACGTCCTTATTATGGACGACTGGTTATATATAGAATATAATCTTGTTATATCAATACTTCGTTTGATGTACTGCACAAAGAACTAACTAACAAGCAACAATTACAATATCACTTAAGATAGTCCATATAATGCTTATGTAGTAATCAAACAATGAAACATAGCTTGAAAATGCACGAAAAAGACTTTACAGCATTGTTTCTAGATTAAATTGTAGAACACGTTACCTGAAGAAACAATGAACAGCTTTAATATATATAAATCTATGAACGAGCAATCATATAATAACTTAGTCGAGAAAGCTGCTAATAAAGGTAAATTCAAACGATATAAATAATTAAAATTATTAATGTTGAATAATGTTTTAGATAAACTGCAATAATCCAAATTTAAACGTACTCGTTGGTTATTATTTTTATATTCAAAAATTTAGAAATGGGGTAACAAACAAGAAAATAACCCCAATACAATAGTAATTTATTACAGAATATTTTTATGATTAAATATATAACTACAATTGAGACATCATTCATGTAAGGTTTTATCCTGTTATCCGTTGCCTAAATATTAGGTTACACTTCAAAGTCTTATGGATTCATTAAAACATATCTTCTTTGTCTTGTTTTATGTTCATCACCAATGAATATATCTTTGTTAATTCACTTATAGAAACAAGCTCTCTGTTAAAGCTTTAAATGTCTTCTATATCGTTTATTACCAAACCTGGTTTATTCTGTATATTAAATCTAGCATCTTAAATTGGAAAGACTTAAACATGTTATCTATAGTTCTTGTCTTTCTTTGTTTGAAGATATGGATACATATACTATGTCACAGATGTGTTAAAGACGTTGAAAAGAGACACTTCATTATACCAGCTTGTATTTCAGTCATTCTATAGAAAGGATGTCTTTCTTTGGTCCAGAACAAAAGTACCTGTATTACAAACTTCTCACTATTCAATCAGGCAAGTTAACGATATAATTAAGTTGATATATATGCATCTTAGTCTCTTATCGCTATACCATAGTTTTCCTGGGCTGTCAATGCCATGTGGTCGGAGAAATTCTAAAAGTCTGAAAATTAAAAAATCTAATAATTTGCAATTATATTTATCCCAACGAAATACAAGTGTATGTCAGCTATCCTGTTCATAATATGGCCTGCTCAAACCTGCTTAGAGCTGATCTAGAACATTGGTTTTAAAGTGTACATAAAAGATTTATAGGAATAGATAGAGCTATTCGTCTTGTAATTATATACCTAATCTTGTTATGATTTTATTTTCATATAATCTATTATCGAATATGTTCTCAAAATAAATATTTTTATAGGTGACATTTTTTAACTCAAACATAAAAAAATTTCACAGGTTGACTAATATGAAAATTCCAAATAATCAATATAGTATATATATTCTATATATAAGTGTCCAGACTTGTTAATACATTCTAATAACTTCTTGATTTTTATAGTCCTGAAAGTGTTAAATAATTACAAATAAAAGTAGACAAATAAATTTTCCTTTACTTAGCAACCTAAACATTTTTATTTTCCGCTCAATACTTTATTTACAAACTATACTGGGTATGTTAAACTCGAACATAGCAAAATCTCAAAGATAAGATTTACTTAGTCTAAATTCGAGTTTCCATTAGACATTCAAAATATTATCGAAAATGGAATGAATCGATATCTCGAAATGTATAATCGATATGATATATCGATTTTCAAATATTTTCCATGATTTCTGTGTTGTTTTCAGCACATTTCGTTGGAATTTTGTTAGAATTACGTAATTTCCAGATTCATAAAAATTCCAAGATACTACCAAATCCCTATAAATTTGTCAAATTATAGATAATGAATTCGAAACTTATTTCTGAATATATAATGGATGTTGTTTGAAAGGATTTGACTTTCACAAAGTAACATATCCTTTATTTAAAGGACTATTTCACCATAATTTCCTACTTTATTAAATATCGAAAAATCTCGAATCTTTTCGGTAAGCATCTCGATCAAGATCAAGACTTTGAAAGTCTAGTTTCCATTCCCATTTCCATTCCTGGGAAATGGAAGTTTAGAGAACATTTTCTCATTCTCTAAGAAATGTGGTATAAAATCTGGTTCTGGATATTAAAAATGGAAATTATAGTTCAGATTCTGTTCATAAAAGTGCTTTGTAATCTGAACACTCTGACTCCGTTTTGATATAAAATTTCTGAAAATCTGATATTTTAAACATAGAGTTCCCAAAATTCTCGAACCTAAAATTTATCGAGAATCGAGAAACGGATTTATGGCCATATTTCTCGGGAAATGAGAAAAAATTCTCGAAATTCTTGAAAATTTTCGAGAATTTTAGACGTAAAAAGTCCAGTTCCCGGGAATCGATTTCTCGAATCCCGGGAATTGGGAACTCTATTTAAACATTTTCTGGGCGATTTTTTAATAATGATTCATAACTTTTATTATACTTATCAAAAGAAAGTTCATTTCTCCGGGTTTATTTATATTTTAATCCTTGTTTTGTCGTGATATCTTATATATATAATTGTGTTGGCAGTATTCGAGGTGCTTCTTTTTGTTGGAATAGGGTTTTAGTTTAGTATTTCGTGATAGGTTAAGATAATTAAAATATCATAAAACGACTGTATTTGCAACATGACAATAATACAACAAATTTAATCGGAATACCTAGAAGCAGTGGTGCAAATGGCAAAAGATCACTGCAGCTAGTACTAGTAGTTTTGACAAGTGGGGGACGAATGTGTCCGAGAAGGAAAACCACATGATATAAAATAGACTAACTATTAGAGGAGGCAGTACGTGCAAACCAGGAAAAGAAGTATGCGTATTAAATGAACTACTGCAGAAGAAAGATGAAACATAGTGTGGTGGATAAGAAAGCTACACTGATATGGAAACTAGTGCGAGTGAAATATACGAAACTAGCACAGGTGGTCGAGAATTAAAGACCGTAAAACGGAAGAGGAACAAGAGGATCCCCAACAACATAGCTTGGAAATAACGGAGTATCAGGAAGAGCCGTTTTACGGCGAACCTGTGGCTTCACAAGCCGATACAAGGGATATGCTCGCGATCCCCGCTCCTGCACCGTTGTGGACGACTGTAGGAGCGGCCTCACATGATTTTCTTGAGTGGTTGGTTGGACGAGTTTAAACATACCTAGTAGTGACGGGAACTGTGGTTAAGGATAATAGACAAAACAAACGATTTTCCTAATGTTCCTAGGCTTGGCAAAAAAGAAGCTACTAAAGACGCCACATGGACCAAAAGGGTTTATTGGAGATTAGAGTGTGCTAATTGAGAACCATTTCTACCCCGTCAAGAACTGAACTGTTCTAAGAAATAAGTTCCCGAATAGAAGACAAGGAATTGACGAAAACAAACGCAAATTTGCCGCAATACTGCGGGAGAAATTGCACAAATATGCACTTGGATTGGAAGACGAGAGTATACTGAGAATTGTATTCATCGAAGGATTACCAGCGAGGGAGATAAGACGCAGTCTGTTGGACGATCCACCGAAAGGTATCGCGTTAATTTTGAAAGAGGTACAAAGGTACGAGAAGATGTGTAAGGAAGATAAACTGACAGAGATGAAGCGGATTAAAAAATCTCCAACCTAAAAAAAAAAAGAAACAGATAGCTCAGAAAGAGTGGACTGGTGGTCCGCAAAAAATTTGACCAAAATGTTAGAATTATGGATTTGGTATTGACTTTCCCAACACAAATTTAGTGTGCCAAAAATATTTTGATCTAAATTCGTTTTTGTTTCGGTTACTGATTTATTTTGGTCCTGATGCTCAAAATTTCCGAAACATAAAGCCTTCAGATATGGAGGCAGATTGAAAACGTTAATTTCTGATTATTTTTGGAAATTTTAAAAAATTGACGAATCGTTAGCATTAAAAGCAACTGGAAATCAATGTAAGTCATTTTTGACCAATCCAAACATTTCCTGTAAAACTTTATTTCCTATAAAACATGAAATAATATCGGATCTTCCGGAAGGATTCTCCTTTGCGATCGTTCATTTAAATAAAAAATTTAATTGCACAGTTTGCTTATCCTTTTGTCGTAATAATTTTACACCATGTAATACAACACTATAGATAATTTCCACCCACAAAAACACGGCTATGGCTTTGTTTTAATACCTAATGCATGGCAATGTACATGACACTACAAATCATACTGGATTACTTCAAACGAATTCAACCCATTTAAAACGTTTTTAAGGCCAACTATAAATTACAAGCATCTATGCTTTATTTGATCAGATAAGTACCACAAAAGATGTATTTACCATTAAACATACATACAGTCAACTCCGGATATAACGAAATCGTCAAAAATGGGCTGGTTTCCTCTATAATTTTGTTCGAATATAGCAAATCATCGCTTATAACGGGGTAGTTGAATTTTACGACCTCTGAGGTATTCCCAAAATATCAAAATGATGGAAATATATACTAAACGTATATATTATTGGTTGGTATCAATACTTTTCCTAGCAAACCCTTAATTTGTTATAACTAGGGCAGCAAATATGTGATTTGGTACAACTCTGATTTTTACCAAATTTAAGGAAATTTTTACCCATAATTATCCCGATTTTATGAAATTCGTATATTTTATCCTATTGAAATTTTTGGAATTTCAAAATTATTATGAGATTTTAACCAAAATCATATATCGTCATATATTTTGCGATTTTTGTCATATATTTTCCGCCCCTAGTCGTAACTGAATTTGTTGATCGGATATAACGAAGTTTTTTGTTATTAACGGAGTTGACAGTATATTTACGTCATATTTAATTAAATATATAAACCTTATAATTAACCTTAAATGATTGGTTTGGGATTTATGTAAAATGGCGGGTTTAATAACACAATATTATATCAAAACTTATATTATGTTTAAATAAAGAAGACACATCCCGTTGGATTAGAAAATAAGATTTTATAATGTCCTTCCGGCTGGTTTCGATCCGATTGGATCGGGAAAGTGTCCACAAATCGAGAAAAAACTAACACCTTTGGTTAAAGAAATCAGAATCTACAACAAAAACACAACAACCCAGAAAAGCAACTATTAGGCTTACTTCAGCGTATAAATAATTAAAAACGAACTTGAAATTTATAAAATCCCAACAACAAGTCCGGGAATTTCTAAGGGAAATATAACAAATACAAACTACAATCCGCCTATAAAATATAGAATTTTTTCGAAATAACGATACCCTTACTCGTAGTTTCTCTAAATTTCCAATAAGAATTGCAAATAAATATTATAGTGTAAAAGGTATAAACAACATATTTCTCTGACAACCGAAGACAGTATCTATTGATGATTACTTAAAAACACTAAATACTATGGGGTTTGTTGGAACAATCAAAATAACGAATATCATTCGATGAGTGTAATATACCAAACAAACACAATGAAAAAACTATAAGAAATACGACCAGGTCGCTGTTTCGGACAGCACTTTTAAGTTGACAAACTTAAATTGGACATTTCCCGGTTTATTAGGGCTTGATTCAAACTATAATAAATTCCATTCTTTTGAATAACCCGCAACAAAAATAGGGCTCAATTGAAAAATGTCGCAAATTTGGCGTTTCGATTGTCCCAGAAAGTAACCATGCTCAGAAAAAATTTTTTTTGAAAACAGCGAATTATTTATCAGACAATAAATTTTGGAAAAATATTACCTAAAATTTTTAGCCAAAAAACATTTTTATTGCCCAAAAACACGTTTTTATAATTTTATACTTTTGAATTTTTTTAAAAATATATATTTTTGGTCAAAAAGTCACCTCTAAAATGTTACTAAATGAGGCCAAAAATGGTTACAAAAATCTTTTAGACATGGTAAGAGCATGATCTCAATGAAAATGCATTTTTGAAAAAAATTCCAAAAAAATCGCTGTATTGATACCTCAAGAATAGGTGTTTAATACACCATTATTTAATTTTAAATATTAAATTGATCATAATATTTTCAATTTTTTAAAAGTTTCTTTTTGTAGATTTCTTGAAAATACATGCGCTAAAAAACTTCCAAAAAAATTCTCAAAAATATTTGTGTTTTTGAACTTAAACTTTTTTGAAATTTTCCGATGCACCACCCCCTTAAAAATTCAAGAAAATTATTAGAACAAAAATGTTTAAAAAGCGATAAAAACATGTTTTGGGTAAAAAATTTTTTGAGCATAGCTATTTTACGGGAAAATCAAAACTGGAAATTTGTGGCATTTTTCAATTCAACTTAAAAAATAAGATATGAAGCGACACAATGTTAAATAGAAATAAAAGAAAATAATCTAAAAGCTAAAGGGAGACCATGCTTCTTAGAAGATCACGGCAAATATGACGAAATTAAAAAATTACTATGTAGCAATATAGATTAAATTAATATATACACAACCCAAATTTTATACGTGTATGCCAGGCACCGTAGCTTCGGTATATTGTGTATTATGTTGTTTTGAGCAACTTCTCGGTCAACTTCTTGTATTATTGCTTGCATAGGGGTTGTTTGTATGTAATTTTTTGGTTTTTAATTTTTAAAAGTTTGAAATTACAAGAGATCTGAAAAGTCGGTGGTAACTGAACACATGCGCTTATAATCCCAAACGAGATCGTGTTACATCCTTTTCCATCTAGAATCTTTGTTTTATAAAATAATTTTTTAAAAAAGTTAGTGCACGCTGGCATAGACACTCTCAGCGATACCAGGGAATTTCCGATGATTTCCAACTACCCAATTCAAAACAACATCATAACAAACCCGTCCATACAACAGGAAAATGAAGAAGATCCGCCAAAGAAACATCTCAACACAGACAACCAACAGCCTAAGACTGATGACTTCTCATTCTACACAGGGGAAAGATCCAACAATTGGGAAGAACTACGGGGAGTTGGGTCGATTCATCGCATATACAGGCGATATAAACGTTATAAAATCCTGTTTAACCATCGAACAAGCTGTTAAGGTTAGTCTTCAAAGAAATCAGCGTTTAACCTATTAAAGAGATTTAAGTACTTCGTGCTAAGGTTCAACTGTGAGTTTGAAGTGCCGCTAATAACTCCAAACAAGAAAGAAAAGAGACAGACTTTTACAAATAACATTTCAACAACTGTTTAAGACAATCATCTCAATTTAATTTAGACACCACTGTTTCGTAGAGAACTTCGATTTCACACGATGTATGATAGTGAATCGCGACATAACATCCTGAACATGCAACAAACCTATTCGAAGAGTTGGAAAACAATATATATATAATTGTTTTAATAACTTAATAATTGGATAATACATCAAAATATGAAGCTGCTATATAGTTGAATTAGAGGAAATCGCTTCTGCAAGTGAAAGGGTCTAAATCAGCTCAAAATGACTTATGTTGATTTTTAGCTGTTCTTAATGCTGACCTTCCATCGACTTTTAAAACATTTAAAAAATAATCTTCATTTTGATTTTTTGCCTTATTTACTCCGATTTGAAGGAATTCATATATTTTATTTTATTGAAAATTCAAAATTATAATTAGATTTTGGCAAAATCATATATAATCATATATTTGCCAATTTTTTGTCATATATTTTCCGACCCCTAGTTATAATTAAATTACTATAATCAAGTTGTTCGAAGGTTTGAAACTCTCCGTTTCAACTCAAACCAAGGAAATATGGTTTCTTAAGTAGTTTCTAGTATAAAAATATATGTGTTCACTCAGTCTGCGTTACAATTTTATGAATTAAACTATATTTTGATCTGAATACGAATATTATCTGACATTACGTGTATTTAAATCAATAATACTCGGTTTATTTACAAACTATGTTCAAAATTAATATAAAGAATAGCAAATTGCAAACAAGGAATTAATAAATTAATTACGTTTCACCTTAACTCTGTAAATGAAAATAGAGTGTCAAAATAACACCACTTAAAATAAATAATTTGCGTGTCGCTATGGAAGAAACCATTTCCCAGAAATCTGCACTGTTCGGTGTAATATATAATCAAATTTGCACCTATGTCTAAAAATTACATAGCATAAATCTTTCACATTCCTGGAATCACCATTTCCGTTTACCGAGAAACGCCATAATATCAAATTAATTGAGATTTCTCGTTTCCCGAATGGAAAATTTGAATTCTCGATAATCACGTTTTAGAATTCCAGGAAAATTGGAAACTCTAAAAAGTGGTATCCTTTTGGGGAACTAATAATTTTTTTCATATTTTTCAAAAATTCATGAGTAGTAAAAATCAAAAAAATTAAAATTGTTGCGAAAATGCTCAAAAATCAAATATGCTGAAGACTAGCGTTTCTATATAATATGTTTCAAAGTCCTCACACATGAGATATCTGAACTAGATAATTTTTTAAAAGTATATGCAAAATACAATAAAATATAAAATTAATCATATATCCAAACATTATTTAAACCATAATACACCGTGTTTATGATATCTTGGTGCGAATATTAGTTGTTCGCAGTAATTAAATAAGGGGTTCATGGGGCACCATTCTTCACAGCCACAAAAAGTGCTCACAGCCACAAAAAATGCCCGCAGCCACAATTTTTTTTTTCAAAATCGCAAAAATCATATTAATCACCACAAAATTATTTTTAAATTATAAATAAATACGCGAGAGATATTATATATAGAAAAAATGTATTATAGACAGGATAGTTTATGATAAAACACAAATTTATTGAAATTCCAAAATAATGTTAATGTTGATCGATGGAACGATAATAACAATATCTTTGTAAAAAATAATTTATTCTAAATACTAAAATTAACTTTCTAGGAACTTTTATTTTTTTTCGAAAATAAATAAAAATTTAAAATTTTTGATTGTGAAACATTTTTGTGGCTGTGGGCATTTTTTGTGGCTGTGGGCACTCGTGCCGGTTCATGGAAGGTAAATGCAAGTTTTTCCAAAACACAAAGCAGACAGACAAAGGGAAATCCTTAACACTTTGAGTGCGAGCACTTTCTAGACAATAAAATTTCATAAAAATATTCCGCTCCATTTAAACAGTCAATTTAGAATGACATATGTAATATAGAAAAATGTTCCTTTCTTCGTAAACAAATTTTTTGTTAATTTACAAAATTAAAAATTAAAATTTCAACTTTTCAATAAATTTCACCTCGTGTAAAACTTAACATATATGATAGAACACAATATAGGCTAATTCATTTGGTTACAAATGTAGTTGCCTCAAAATCTTGTATTTGCCTCATTTTACAAGTTCTGCCTCAAAATTTTGTGTGTGCCTCATTTGTGCTGTGGCCTCAAAAAAAAAAAATTTTTAATGGATTACAAGGATTAAAATTATGAAAATAATACTTGTTGGAATGCAGTAGGGTTTAAATCGGTATGTTTTTAAATGTTAACTTGTTCTATATGTCTGGTTAATCTATAAAACCTTATTATTTTTGGGCAAAGAACCGATTTTTTCAAAATGGTGAAACAAGACTTCTAATTTGTTTTAAACGTTGTATTTTGCAATTTGAGTGATATTTGTTTGAGAAACTTGTCTATGAAAACTCCGATTTTGATATTTATTCTATGTTACATTTAAAAAATGAATATCAGAAAATGTTCATTACACAACACATAAATTTATTTTAGATTACTTTGAAAATGTTTATGGCTAGTTGTAGGATAGATATAGATAATATATAAAAGAAATAAAATTTTAGAGATGTTGGGGGTATTTTTAACTCGTATGAGGCACACACAAGATTTTGAGGTATATACACATTTTTGAGGCAATTTACACACTTTTGAGGCAATTACACACTTTTTGAGGCAAATTCAATTGTAGCCATTCATTTTGATGCAATGGAATAAATATTAATAAAATATCTTTAATGACGACAATTTTAAACCTATAATTAATTATTATTAACTTAGGTTTAGTCGCCTGGTCACTTCAGCCCTTCCTTGTGAAACCAATGGATTCCGTTCCAACTTGGTGGTTCACTTTGTTTATCCCAAGCCTCATCCTGGTTCTCCAGAGCCGTTTAAGGCTCTGTGATAACCCTGAAAGGGTTTCTAGATCAGTCTGTCGCACTCACTTACTTTCGCCTATTCTTCTCCTTTGGGGTTTTCAGCGTGTAATGAATGGCCAGGTTACTGGGGTATTACCAGGTCG
Organism: Mikrocytos mackini; assembly: GCA_030180075.1. Classification (NCBI taxonomy): domain Eukaryota; phylum Endomyxa; class Ascetosporea; order Mikrocytida; family Mikrocytiidae; genus Mikrocytos; species Mikrocytos mackini. Next base: position 677 of record JASNJN010000009.1, on the reverse strand, counting down.
CTGTGGTATCTAGTGATACCACTCCGTTTATTCACCAATTGTAAAATAAATCGGAGACTTTGTTTTGATCAATGCGTAAAGCCCAAATAGTTGTCACAAAGTTCTACCACCTTCTCGTTGAGAACTGGGGCTATAAATCGTCACCCCACATTTTCTTCCATTTCCCACACTTTCTTCCATTTCCCACACTTTCTTCCATTTCCCACACTTTCTTCCATTTCCCACACTATCTTCCAATTCCCACACCCAGACCAATTTTATCATGATTTTTACCAGAAATACGGAAAATAATGCCATCTAACGGCTATATACTCACATTAGCCCCATATTGTGCATATTTAACATTTTCGGTGAGTACTCTAGTATAGGTTTTTTCAAAATTTAAAAATGGTTTTTTGGGTTTTTTCCGAGCCTTACGAACAACAAAATACTCTGAATATTGGCCAATTATTGCAGATTATCTGTTTAATGAATAAATATAAGCATATTTACATGGTTGAATAACCGACTACGTACTCACATTACAATGACTTTTAAGTTGATTTTTATCACTAAATATGGCACGTGGGAACAAATTATATTAAATTTTCAAGATAATTTTTGAAAATTATTACAAATATATTAGGTTATGAAMGCTGGGAAGTTGATTTTACACAATAATATGCATTAATTTCCTG
>JASNJN010000008.1:0-45222 GCA_030180075.1 Mikrocytos mackini | reverse complement strand
CTGTACACATGACAAACTGCTGTACACATGACAAACTGCTGTACACATGACAAACTGCTGTACACATGACAAACTCCTGTACACATGACAAACTCCTGTTACCACATCTCCGAAGAGGAAGTTGAAGAAATCACTCCTACGAGAAGAACAGGTAAACACGTGCCATTCGTACCTAGAAGGCCAGTGACAAGAAGTTTTGCAAAATCCCAGGCATATATAAAGCCGGAGTCTAAATACGCACCAACGAAGTGCAGTAACCAAATAAACAGAGAACTCGAGGAGAATAATAGCACGATAGAAGATGCTAGCCCGGGCCTGAAAAAATAGTAAAATATACCAGCCAGAACAGAGCTGAGTCCCCCCAAAGACGTACAGCAACCTTCAAATACCCACAAAGTGGAGTAATAGACAGGGCCTTTGTTAAAAGAAAACAGGCTGCTATGAAGAGTAACCATGATCGCCGCAAGGCAGCATACCGGAAACCTATAAAGGCCGGAGACATGGTATACCTCAAGCAAAAGCCGGGAAAATACAAAGAACCCAAAAGAGTCAAGACCACAAGTAAATCAGCTGTGGCAATTGAAGGAAATAAAAGCTGGCCCCGAAACAAAATAGGAAGGGTTAAATACCCCGGGGTGAAGAAGTCTAAGACGGGAGGTGTAGAGAGTTACGATTGGCTATACCGAGTCAATTGGAACTCTCCAATATTTTAAATAAATAATAATTTAAAATATTAAACATAAAAACTTGACCCTTAGTTCTTTATAATATAGAATCCAATTATAAACCTCTTAGTAGGTTATAATTTGCTATTACAATAAACTCTTTCCTTAAATTTTCATATATTTCTCACCACATGCCAATTTTAGTATCAAAAATAGTACCAACATAAAATTAATATATAATCAACAACCAATGGTGTGTTTAAGCCTAAAATCATCCGATATAACGATAAAACTAATATTTGACCGCTTTTCTAAGTTTTGATAATCGGGTTGGCTTGAAAATCGAACATGTCCTTTAAACTCTAAAAGCAGACTAAAAGACTCATAGGCAATATTAAATAGGCATAATATGAGACAATACGAACATACGGCCATATAATTGTACTAAATCCTCGTTTCTGGCAAAATCATGATAAAGTAAATCGAAGTGTGGAATATGAAAAGCAATGGGAAAGATTAATTTTTGCCCAGTAATACTTTTTAAGTTTTTAAAAATGGCTATAAAATACGATCTTTAAAACGATAATGTCTTTTCCACTTCATTTTTGGATTTTTTTATGAAGTTTTATTTTGATTTTAAATACGATATTTATGTTTATAATAAAATAAAACTGTCACCCATTTACCAAATCACAAGGGTGGCATCAAAACTAGGGTTCCATTCCCGGGAACGGATTTCCCGATAACAGAGAAACTACATTTTACGTTTCCCGAAAACTACCGAATTAAGAATTCTAGGAAATCTAAATTTGGAAAATAAGACGTATTTTCTTATAATTTTGACTTTGAGGATAAAATACAATAATAAACATGTGGGATGGCCCGTATAAAATACATTTCCTGATAATTAATATGAGAAAATTTCGATTTCAAAATTTTGCCCCAAATTTACACATTTAGATTGGGATGAATTATACTGAAAACACCATTTCTCGTCTCCGGGCAACTGGAACCCCCAATCAGAACGGCCCAAAGTTATTTGTAAACTTTTAAATTGTTTATTCACCCTAGAATGACCTTTTAAAGTTTTAAAAATGCGTAACAAAAATAAAAAATTCGGCGTTTTCAGACTTTATTGAAAAAACATTCGTAGTGAGGTAAATCGATTTATTAGAGTACAGAATATTCGCACAATAACAAACATATGTTTTATTAATACCCTAACAAGACTTCGATGAAAGCACAACGTATATAAATTTCAACTTAAAATGCGGCATTTAGCTTTTCATAAAAATAACATAAATTTCTGTCGTTTGTTTCAACATCAAATTGTCTATTTTATGAACTTCATTACCAAGCCGACAAACTCATGTTTCATACCAACAGCGACTCCGTACACTGCCCCAGCAATATTGGTGAACGATAGCCCTTCTCGAGGTTCTGTTCTTGATAAAAGCATATCGTATGATGTAGAGAATTTGATACACCTCAACAAAATGATGTCAGGTGCTTTATTTTGGAAGAAATTTTTTTACGGAAATAAACCTCATATTTTCGAACTTGATCCTGGACTGGGAAGGATCAGATGGTATTCCTCGAAGAAATCACTATCCAAATCAGAGGTAGACATCGGTGATATAATCAAAGTGAAAATAAAGAAGAGAGCGAAGTACTATTTCTGTGACGAAACAGTCTACCTTCCTAAACTCGTCATAAAATTCTTCACAAGAAAACGGCTAACTCTAATTGCATTTAACCAGGCAATTATATATACGTGGGCGAGTGGACTGAAGTTCATTTTGAAAGAACGGTCATTCAACTCAAGTCTTACCGAAGTCTCTGCCCGAGTACATAAAGACATATTCATGGCAGAAAAGGCAAATTGGGGATACAAAGAACGACTTCAGGCACACTCTTCGGAAGCGAGAAGCATGGATCTTCTTGGAGATAACAACAGACAACTACGTGTGAAATGTGGAGACAATGGTTTGGGTTACAACGAAGCACAGCAACGCATTGGAATGGATTATAGTGATGGGCTCGTTTGCAGCATATGCTCTTCGAATAAGCCAGACAACTCTTTCTTCAGAAGAGACAGTGATGTAATATTCAACAAATTTTCGTCTTTTTGTATTTGTCATCTGTTCCCCATCCAAAACAACCCAGCCATTGAGGAGGTGGTTTTGAGACATGAGTTCGACTTATTGGAACAGAAGTTTTCAGAGTATATTTGGAATGTAAGCGCGAAATTGATCAACCACAGCGACATTGACGTGTTTAACTTTAACGACTCCGACTCGCTGGATCAAATATACCAAGGATGTAATAAAAAACACAATACAATAAGCAAAGAAATAAACAGAATTAAGGCAGGCTTTTTCAAAGAGTGGTTTTTTGGAAACTACGAACTTGTTAACCGACCAAGGGACCTCATAGTGTTCGAGACCATGGCAAAGGGACTAATGTTGTTTGAATTAACACTGAATTTCATAGACGCAAAGGATCTGTACTTATTCTTCAATATTTACGTCACAAATTTGAGCAGTTTAAAGGAAAAGTACAAAGTGTTGAAAAGATACAAGCATGTAAATAAATAGATTTTACCATTACAGACAATACCAGTATTTCTCAACATAATTAGAATCAAATAGAAATTTTATATATTTTGTTTAATTGTTATTCGTGATACTTTATAATAACTTACTACTTTATTTAAATAAATTCAAGTTGGAGTTCTTCTTTAAACCATTCCCTCGACTCTTCGGGGGTTATCTTATGGTTGTTCCCGATCTTGCTCTTTTTTATTTTCCTATCGGCAACTCGTTGACCTCTCCTTCTCATGACGACGGCCATATGAAGCCCGAATATACCCACAGAAGGGTCGTACTTAATCCCCAAGTCGATGTGCTCGCTCAATCCAAAGTTCAAGTGCCCTTTAGGTGTGACACAAGTTGATTTGAGAGTGAACTCTTTGGCACAAATGCCCTTCTTTAATATTTCAATTGCCTTTTCTCCTCTCAGTGTGACATAGACGCTGATTCCTCTACTTCTTCGAACATCCCATTGTCTGATGGTTTTTTTTGCCTTTCCGAACTTACAATCTTGTCCGGTAAACTCCTTGAGCGTCTCAGCGACCTTTTGAAGCTGGTCAGGTTTGTCTCCAATACAAGCATTGATGACGACTTTCGCAATTGTTAGCTCTCTCATAGGGTTTTTAGCTTTGGTCGATGTCATTTTTAAAAAATTAATTTTACAAAACTTGCTTTTGTCGTATGGTAGCTAAATCAAACAACATTGGCTGAATATAACGACGTCATCCCACTAAAACTATATAACCGAAAATTAAAAGAAAATACAAATCCTCCTCCATTTAATCGTTTATAGCGACCAAAGACTATGTTTATTCATTTCGAGCCCCAAGCTTTCTACAACACACCATAATATTTCCCTGTACAAACTTAGAACGAATTTACCAACAATATTCTCATTTGTATAACACAACGTCCGAATTTGCGAAATATTGCTTTTATTCAACATATCGGCCTATTTTTCTGAATAAGTAAAAACAAATCCGTTTGTTTTATATTTATAGACATAATATATTTATTTACGCACTCATCCGCCGACTAATGCTGCGAATTTTTTGAATACTTTGAATAAGTCTTTTCCTAGTTGTATCACCACTTTTATTATTAGCACTATCAGGGTTGATACAAGAGTCCAATACGAAGTCAAGTGTCCTACATTCATTTCTTGATGTACTTTGATTTCATCGGGTCCTACTACTGTTACGAGGGTCACCTTAGCAACCTGTATCTCTTTATTTGCGTCCACGTCCTCAACTAACGCTTCCATAGACTGGACAGATAGAATGGCCTGGCCGAGTGAAAGTGCCCTCACTATCCACTTTGCCAATATAAGTAGAGGTTTCCCGAGATACTTCATTGTGTAGTGCCCTATCTTCTTCAGAATGTACTTAACCCAGGCAGCCGCTATTCTGAGATTAAGTTCAATTACTTTCGCGTCGAAAGTTTTCTTTATGTCGAACTTAAAGATGGATTTGGTCTTCAATCTGAATCTCTTGCACCAAGACCATCTAGTTTTAATTTTCTGTTGATTTTCGGTTATCTGTTTTTTCATTTCTCCTATCTTCGCCTCGACAGATTTGAACATATCCTCATCGTCCTCTTTCTTCTTCTCCATTATATCAAGTTCTTTATCGAGGATGTCTTCTTTGTGCTGGTCTTCGTCTATGTCCAAATTAATCTTGATGTAGTCTTGAAGATCCTGATCTGTGATCTTTTGTTTTTTGTATATTTCCATAATTCTCTCATCTTTTTCTTTATAGAGTGTCTTTAATCTTTCCATATAGGCATTTTCAATCGTTTCAAGACTGAGAGAACTATTCAGGCTCTTTTCGAGATCCGCCTGTCCTGTGTTGATCTTTTCTTCTATGTCGACGAACACCTGAGAAAAAGAGGCTGGTCCGGCAAACATCCTCATTCCGATTTTCTTGGGTTTTAGTAAATTGTCCCCGGTAATCTTCATTGTCAGCTGGTAAGTGACCAATAGTTTAATCTCTCCTTCTATGTTCCAAACACCATTCTCCTTTACGTCGTCTCTTATTATTGTCCCAGCCCCGCCAATAACGCCAAACACAAAGACGCCTCCTTTAACACGTACAAACGAGACGCCTTTATTTCTTTTGAGTACAACTTCAAAATTGGGGAACTTTTCGTTTAACCCTCTGATGGTGAGAATTGGTAGTTTCCCTAGTTTGATCTCCAGTGGGTAAACTACACAATACACCTCTACTAGCTCGTTGTGGTGTCTGAACCTCGCTAATCCTCTGAAGTTGAAAAAACGAATGTCTTCAAGATTAAATGTTATTCCTTTAGGGAATTTGGATATCTCACTCTTGACCACCAAAGAATCTAGTTTTTTAAAGTTTCTTTCTGTCACTAGCCCGTAGTCTTTAGTTGCCTTGTCTTCTCCGTCTTCGTCTTCAAATGGATCGAAGTCAGGATCTCCATCGTGGTCAACTTCCGGCAGTGTGTTTAATATGAACGAAACCTTGCCTATTTCTATCTTTGATAGAGCACGATGAACATATGTCCTTATAAGGCTATCTCCTTTTGGAAGAAGGCTCCCGAAGTTGAAGTTTTCTGCTTTTAAGAACAACAACACGCCTACTTCTTTAATGTCTGTTATGCTCGATCTCATTTGATTTAGGTCTAAGTAAAGCAATATGTCAAAGTAACCCTTCTTCACAGTGGCCACCTTACTAACCGGAGCGAAGCTACTGGGAAGTGCCCTTATTTCCGTCATCCCCTCTAACCTAATATAGTCGTTTTTATCTTCTTGGCGTAATGTTACGTAAAGTCTAGCGTTATTCAGATAGAAGTCGCCGATTACGTTCAGACTTCCGTTCACTTCTATTTCAGTAAGCAAACTCTTGTCCTCTAAATCAATGTACCCTGTAAAGTCTACAAACTGCTTTCCATTTGCGAATTTCACGCTTCCTTCAATGCCCGCTTTTATTACGATTCCATTCCTACTGAATGTTTTTTCAATCAACAAATTGGCATTCTCGATTTTAATATCTATGCCCCTCTTTTTGTTTATGTACTTTACGTAGTTTAATGCACCGGATATTACTACTTGTTTCTTACTAAGATATCCGACAAACACGACGTCAATGTCGAAGTCGAATGCATCTGTAATCTTGTCTACTTCCGCGTCGAAACAAATAAATAAAGAGCCGTCCGTTTCACTCAACGAAGGCAAAGAAGAGGATGTCTGTTTCTTATAGAAATCAAAATTACAGTTCTCTTCTATAATGTTTCCTGTATCTAGTTTGTGTGACAGTTTCTTTATGGATTTGATGTCTGAGTAATATGACAAAAGGAATAGCCCTTTGAACATGGTCATATTCTTAAGTTTTTCATTCTTAGCTTTTACAGTTTGTAAATCTACCAAATTCGATTTTCCGTTGATTTTGAACATAACAGTCACATTCTTGCTTCCCTCCAAATTCTCTACAACTAACACGAAGTCGAAGTTTATAACTACACCACTTGCGTTAATCTTACTGGATTTAATGTCTATTAAAACGTATGTTTCGGGTTTTGTGCGCACCTTTATTTGCACCGACCCTACTGCATTACGAAGTGCCTTCTTCATATCTCCCTTTTCCGTTAGTTTGTTGTCTAATATTTTTATATCGGGCATGGATGAGTCATCTCCGAACGATTTGATGGTGTCTTCTACAGTGAGGTTTGATACGTCGAGATCGATGGTCATCTCGCTCACTTTTCCCGAATCGTCGCTGCCTCCCACTTCTTCAGGCTTGAATAACTCTATTGTTGCTTTGATTTCTTTGTTTATTTTAAGAAGCTTTATAGTACCGTAGAAATGGGATTGCTCAAGTTTGCTTGAGTTTTTATTAAATTGAAGCTTTATGTCTATATCTTCCAATTTCAACAAAGAAACGTCGTTGTATTTGATCACAACATCTCTTGACGAAGCTTCGCTCTTAGAGTTTGGCGAGCCTCCTTTTACAAAGAATAACACCTTATCCGAATCGCTTGTGAACTCCATGTTGATTACTGCAGCTTCTAGGTATTTATTCTTCGCAATTATGATTGAAGAATTTGAATGTATAAGTAACTCCTTGTCTTTCACTTCTAAATCAAGACTCAAACTCAAATCAACTGAGTTTCCTATTTTTATATTCTCCAGTTCTGCTTTTAAGATTGTGTTGTCTGAAGGCTTTATTAAATCTATTTTGGTACTAATTTTAACTGTTGATATCGGCTTGGCGCCGAGGTTCAAAACAGGCTGAATATCCTGTGCGTGTGAAGAGAACGAACTGAACGAAGCCTCGCCTTCCAGAATAAGTTTATTGTTTTCTAAGATTTGAAGTTTGTTAATTTCTTCATTAGTTTCCTTGTTACCAGAACAATTGTTCGTAGCTGCACAATTAGTTGCTTGCAGTTTGAGGTTTTGTATTGTGAAGTTAGAGTTTACTGGGAACAGTTCCGACAGAGCGGTGGGTGTTGTTTTTACATAAGAAATCACATATTTCTCTGTTGTATGGTTGAAGTAGATGTATAGGTGGTTCTCCTTCGATAGGGTTTCTGACCCTTTTACCAGTGCCTCAAATACCCCGCCTGTCTTTGTAATCTTTATTGTGAACTGTGACGCATGACTGTTGAGGTATTTTCCAAGTTTGTCTAGGCCAGGAACTCCCAATGCTTGTAGCAATTCAACTAAAGCCAGTGTTGTGTTTGATGCAGAGAACTCGAGCACCATATCATCGTGTAATTCTAATTTAGTCTGCAACAAAAATTCTTTGCCGCCCTTTAACTTCACTGCACCTGTCCCAGACAGATGAACATCGTAATCTTTATGTTCTTTGACATCGTTTGCATCCTCAAAATTGAGTAACATAGTGCTGTCCTTCTCTAGTTTATCTGGACTCTTTTCCAAATATTTCTTAACTTGAACAATAATCTCTCTCATTTCTATTTCTAAACCGAAAGGTGTGTTAATAGATAGACTTTCAAGCATTGTGTCTACCGAAAGCTCTGCTTTGGTTTTCTTTACAGAAACTCCCATAGAGTTCAAGCAAAATGGTGAAGATTTGTCGTCCGAGCACTCGCCTAATGACAACTGACCTTGATAAATTTCCTCACCTGGTGTTTTGTTGTTCATTTTTAATTGACTCAACCTAACGTATGGCCCAAGTTGTATTACTGGGAAACTGACATCGAAACTTCCCTTTGATTGATCATATACCAACATCCCATGTGCTTTGAAACCCTTAAAGTCAAAATTACTTTCAAGTGCGATAAACAATGGATCACTTTTAACAACCAATTTGAAAAGGTCCGTCTCTGTTTTAGGTAAGTTTGGAAGCGGATTCTTCACATATCCTTCTAAATCCCATGACTTGTTTTGGGTTTTGAAGTTTCCCGATAATGTGGCATCAAAATGGTCTTTTAAAGATATATTCACATCGGCAGAAAAAGCTTCATGTTCTTGGTTATACTGTATTATTATATCTTTTATTAGTAAAAATCCACCTTTTATGGGTAAGTTGTGAACTCGAATCTCACACTGTTTTGTCGAATCGGTTAGATTGTCAATATGCGCTGTTATAGTTCCTCCGAATAAGTTCAATTCAGCTTCTAATTTAATCTTTATGAGTTCAATTGGAGAACCTATCTCCTTCGTTTCGTGGTTAACCGGAAGGTTGAGCTCTATATTGAGTGGTTTAGTGAATATAGAGTTCTCTGCATAAAGAGAGCCTTTTAGGATTAAGTATGACGATTCTTTTTCTTCAGCACTAATTTTAGTTTTTTGTAACCTGAGTTCATAGTTCTTCCCGAATAGGCTCAAGTTTGCCAAAATGGAAACACAACCCGTCGACAGTTGGAAGTATTCTATTTTTATTGTGAGTTTCCCCAGATGAACTTCTTTATTGAGGTTCATTGCGGCTGGGCATAGCTTTTTGAAGTCTTCGCTTTCCGTATCTTCATTGGCAACAAATGCAGAATAACCGATCCCCGTGGCACTGGGGTATGTTATTTTGAAAGGGACTGAATTTCGCGTGTTTTTTGATGTGAATGTTTTGAGACCTTCCAATGTATATGTATGTTTACCTCCCTCGTTTTGTATTGTTAGTTTAACATTTGATATACTGTTACTACCTGTATCTATAGCTTCAGGTATGTTCAACACTATTTTATTGTCACTCAATTCAACGGATGTTGTTTTACTATCCAGCATATTTAGGTTTAGATTCGTTTCGTCTTTTTTAACGTCGATTATTGCTTTTTTAATGGTTATCTTTCCATCGGTGATTTCGAACTGCACTTCGCTAAGACTGATGAAATCCCCAATGTTTATATCTTCTTCTAAAATCAAATCGTTTAAAAGTTTGTTATTGGTAAAGTCAGCAATTATTCTGTTTTTTACAATGAGGGAATCTAACTTGGTAAACCCTGTTTTAGAACCAAGCAATTTGTAAAACTCTGAATTGATGGTAAACCTTGCACCGTTTGTTTTGAAGTTGGCTTGATCTTCTGTGGTGTAGCCTTCAACCCGGCTAGAAATGAAATTCCCGATTGTAACGTTTATGGAATTAAATCTCTCATTGTAATATCTGATTTTCTTCGCGCCTAAAGAGTTTAGTGTGTTATCTTCAGTCGAAATTAGAAAGTCGTTTAGGCTAACATCTTTCAGCAAAAATCGCATGTTTATTATGTCTTCTTTTTTGTAACCTAAATATAGCAGTTTGACATTATTCATTTCTAACTTTTTCTTTTGTAAAACACCGAGTAATGGGAATGTAAGTGCTGGGACTGGTTTAGAAAAATCCAGGTATCCTGACTTTATATTCAACAGTTCCTTCTTTACTGCTTGTAGTCCAATGAATTCTTTTAATAGGTTGTTCTTTGCGCTGGGACTGTTAAATATCTGTTTTAACGAATTGAAATCGAATGGAATTTCGATCTTAAAATGCCTCACGTCTTTGATTTGTTGATCTATTTTCAACTCTCTCCCGAACACTCTTAAATCAGCTATTAATTGTGCTCCTCGTCCTTTGGTATAGTTGAGAATTATATTTTCTAGGTGAGTGCCAATTTCAGCCCATTGAAGAGAGCTGCAATCTGAATCTATTATGAAAGAAGCAGCGCCATTTGATCTTCCTATGCCTTGGCATTTTAAAAGCCAAGCATTGCTATGGCCCAAGTTGAACTCAACCTTGCCTTGAATAAGAGCTGTTGTTTTCGCATTCATAGTTATAAGCCTTAGGTTGACATTCCTAAGCATGAGTTTCTCTTCTATGTTGAAACTACCATCTGTTTTTATCGTCACATAGTTTCTATGATTATCCACAAGAAGGTCTTGGATGTCAACTGTAGCTTGATTGTGCCCAACGTTTATGTTGTCTCCTCCTTCGAACATATAAAGGTTCTGTATATCACAGTTCACCGATCCGCTAAATTGTTCTGTCTTGGCCGGGGATATAATTAAGTTTAAAGAGCAGTTTTTTAACTTGATGAAATCGTTAACTTTGTTGTCGGTACCGAAGTTGAATTTTTTCAAAGGCCCTGTTAATTGTATGGTAGCTTTCTTTGAAGTTTCCAAGTGTCCGCTCATTTTGACCCCCGCTTCAGGAAATTCTGTGGTCAACCCTTTGAGTACTGCGGTTGTCTTGAATGTATAGATGTACTTGCTAGTCGAACCGGGCACGAGTTCGATTTCTATGCTATTATGTTTGAATGAAGAGTTTCCGATACATATGTCTGGTATGTTAAGTATTTCAAGCTTTGGAAGTTTGTTGTTCTGTATTTCGCCTTTAAGTTTGGCTTTAAAGTTCTTATAGAGTGCGACATTTTCTTTTGTGTTGCAAACTGTATTAGGAACGTATTCTTCGTCTTTATCGGCCGATGCGTCAATCTCGAACAGGCTAGCCAATGCCTTGTTGTTGTATGGTTCAACCTCTGAGTTCGCATGCAGACCGGACTGTGATGAAAACGAAACAGACGAGCTATAAACCCCCTGGTCGTCTTCGAGACTACCCAGATCGTGGCCAGGATTCTTCTTAGCAACAGTCTGAGAAAGAAGGGTGCCATCTGCATTCTTCATATTAAGTTGCATGTTTGCCCCTTCTTTGTTGTATGAGAGATCCCCGTCCATATCCACACTTTCTCCTAAAAACTCTGTTTTAGCGGAGCCAATCTTGACTCCGTCATCAGTAACTCCTACAGCTGGAGTATTGTCTATTCTGATTTCGTTCGAACCAAAGGAGTCTTTTATTTGTTTGTTGGTACGGTCCACTTTTGTGTGGTCTGGATCGTACTTGGAGGATTCGTGAAGATTTTCACCGCTTATTACTAGCTTGGAATTTTTTTTGCTCCTTTGTATTCTGTCATATGCTGCTATACTTCTGGTTTGGTCGTTCACATCATTGAGTGCCAAAAATAGCACAACCAAATATCCAATGAATATAAACAGAAAGAAATAGAGACCAAATTTAATCAATCTAAATGATCGGCCGCTTTTAGCGGTTTTTGTTGTTGTATTCTTCCCAGAAAGAGATTTTCTGCTATCTTCAGTTAACATTATATATTTTTTGAAAAGTTAAACTTCGCATTCTTTTAGTGGGTAAAAACCATACAGCGTTTATAGGCATATCCAAACAATTCTATACCCTTAACTCTAGTTTTTAAAACAGGTTTGTTCAAATAGTACTGATTATTATCCGAAATAAACTAAAATGCAAAAAAAAACAAAGGGCTGAATTTAAAAGGAACTCTCTAACCAACACAATCTAATGGGGAGAAATGGTATATTGACCTTAATTTATGTTTATACTACAACTTAATTGTGTATGGGGTTAAGTAAGTTGCTATTATGTTAAACTTTTAAAAGGGGTTTTATTTTTTATTTACTTGCATCGCAATGACACTTCTCATATCTTTTATAAAATTTTATTCATGGTTAAATTCTGTTCGTAAATAAATGAGTTTGATTCTGTTTACAGCTTGATTTATATTAATCGGGGTTTCTTGGAATATATGTGTCCTACCTAAGCCCCGTTTCTTCCAGTTCATCGGAGCTATTGATGCTTTCCCCACCTTCTTCGCCCTCGTTGATCAAGGTAGTGTACCGCCTCATCTTTTTAATTTTTATTATTTCTTCATATGGACATCTGTAAATTGGAAAATGTTTCAATGGTAATGGTATTCTTTTGAAAGTTCCGTTTCTGCCTGACTACCTCAGAATCAATCTTCTTTCTCCCCTTAAATTCTTATACAAATATGTTCGTAGGGCGAAATCTCTGTACTGAAACAATATCTCATTGGTGGTTTCTCTTTTGCTTCATATGACCTTTTGAGCTTCTGTAAGCTTATCCGCGATCACGCGGTCGAATTGCTGCACAGTCCATTCTGGCGTGATGCATATAACGCCACCCTATTGTGATTTATCATTATCTTTTAGGAATTCATTGAATTCATTGGATAACAACTATATCCTATTGTCAGTGACAACTTCTTTTGGTGTCCAAATCTCATACACGTTTGTCTTGCCTTGTTTATTATTTACATGCTCGATATTTTGACAACTGGTATTATTCCTGACACTTGCTGTAGTAGTTCACTATGACTAGCAAGCATTTAATCGCCTCACGCTCTAAATGTCCTTTAAGGTCTAACACAAAATTTCCCATTGTTTCATTGGAAACAATACAGGTGCTAGATGTGATTGCGGAATCTTCTTATTCCGGTCTGAGTTTTACATCTCCCATCATTTCTTGTAAACTGTGCTATTTGTTGATAGCATCATTATCGGTAGGGTAACCTGTTTAGACGCTTATAAAACAACAAATATTGATTTAAAATGTTAATCATTATATTAAGTGCTTGATTTCCTAAACCAGGAAATTTATATTTTATATTGTGCTTTAAAGTTTTGCACAAGGTATATTGAATTTTTTGGAGATCATAATTTTTAAATCCTACGATATACAACATTAAAGAAGATAAAACATGGGAAGAAAATATCTCAAACTTGTATTTATGGGTTTCATATACATTTAGTGTTATTAGATCTATATCTATCAGTCACAATCTCTGTTAAGATAAATTTAAAATATTTCATTATTGATCAGTATTTTCAGTCTTTTTGCATGGTAAACACATGAAACAAATATAGATAACTGAATGATGAGATGATAAAAACTAATAAAATAAAGGTAGATTAATAGATGAAACGAATATAGTATGGCAGCAATACTTTACGATATTAGAAAAGTGTCCGGTTTTGTTGATTTAAATACGCCTACTCCAGAGGTCAATGACTTGGCCTTTCAAATAAATTTCCTTTTTGTGGCATCTCGGGTTCTTTTTTGATGTTAAAGGTTTTCTCGTAAATGTAACCCCTATTTAATTGCGGTCTATATAAAAGTTATTATGAAATCGTGTATAAACCAAATAATTTCGCTTGTTATGATTTATGCAGGTCCATATTCGTATTTCGGACAAAATTTGAACATTTTAAACATATACTAAAGATGTTTTATAATCTTTCTTATTTTACTACAGTCATCCCTGGTTAAAAGCATATTTTTGGTAATTTTTCAAATTTATGTGATATTAACCAGGTGAAATTTGAATGGTGGCTTAAATCCGTCTATCGATTACATATAGCAGAATCCAAGAAAAGATCAGCATTTTGGATATACTTTTGTTATATCATAACTTTTTGGGGGCAAATAACATATGTGTTGACATTTGGCCCATTTTCAGATTTGGGTTTTGGCAAACTTTTTAATATCACACTTATGGAAATTATGGTGGCGGACCTTCTGTTTTTTGGTGACATTAAAGAGGTGTGGTTTTATAAAGTGTGCTTTTAACCAGGGACCACTGTATATATTCAATGAAATGAAGACTAGTTTGGAAGAATCTACTTAAATAGTAAATCTCTTCAATTTTAAAAATTAAAAATTTTCGATTTCCCGAAAATATCTCCAAATGCTTTTATTCAATTGACTGCCCAGGGACATTTAAAATATTAAAACAAATTTCATGTATTATATCTATAGAATAACATGCTGATATATTTAATATTTCGGCTAATCCTTTATATAGCCAGAGTTGGGAGGATTATACCAGCCGGTATAATCCAGGGTGGTTTAATCCGGTATAAACCGTCCAGGATAAAACCTTTTTGCCATAATAAAATTAAAAATGTCCAAAACCTTGGTTTAAAGTTTTGGGAGTATGTTTCTATCTATGATTCAATAGGATTGTCAGAACCATAATGTTTGTACAAACACCCTATAAATTGATATGGATAATTAAAAATCGTTATTTTCAACTTGAATGTTTGGATATTCATATAAACCCAGGGTTTGGTTTATTTGAACAACACTTGTCTACTGTATTATTGTTTGAATCAACCACCGCGTTTACGAGCCAAAAAACTTTGAAACTTAAATTAATTTTTATGAACAACCAAGCTGGAGGCCGACCACGCGATTCCGTGTGGTCTGAATCCACTGAAGTATTTGACAATGGTGTTAAAAAGGTTAAATGTAATGCTTGTAATAAGATTCGTGCACCTAAGGCAGACAGAATGAAGAAGCACGCTTTAACATGCACAAAGAAGAAAGAGAACCTATTACTTAAACCTTTAGACGATAATAAACTCGAAGATACAAGCGAACATAATAATGTAACCCCCTTCGAGCAGCCAAAATTACTCTCCTCGTTGGTTATCAAAACCAAGAATTTAAAAGACAAATACGATATTCTTCTCACAAATTACATTATTTCAACCAATGCGCCGTTTAGACAGGTCGAGAACACGCATTTTAAGACATTTATAACTAGCATGGCACCCGGCTATAAGCTCCCATCGCGTCAATACTTATCAAACAACCTACTTAACACCGTCTATAATAGTCTTTTAGCAGAATTTAGGGAGAAGATAAAGTTTAAGCCTCTAACATTGATGCAAGATGGATGGACAAATGTACGCAATGAATCCATTGTGGCCAATTCAATTTTAGTTGATGGAAAATCTTACATAATTGATCTATTTACTCCAGGAATACAGATAAAAAATGCAGAATATTTGTCTCAACTTGCACAAACTTCGATTAATGTCCTAACAGATGATTTTAAAACGAGGATAATAGGTCTGTGTACAGACAACGCGGCCGTAATGAACAGAATGCGAACATTGGTATCCGAAAACAACCCTGGCATTGTTACAATTGGATGCGCATCTCACTTACTCAATCTATTAGCAAAAGATGTGGCAAACGAAAGAATAGTTGAACAAGTTAATAAAGTTCAAAAACATTTTAAATATTGTCACAAAGCATGTGGATATCTAAGTACAATTAAAGACGCACTTAAACCAATTCTTCCTGCTTCAACACGGTGGTCTTCTGTATATCTTTCATTGGGAAATTTCCTTTCTAATTTAAAGCATTATATGACCGCCACTCAAACAGAAGGAATAATCGAAGACAGCGCCATAAAAGACACTATATTCAATACCCAGTTACATAATAATGTACGAACAGAACTATCGAAGCTCGAACCGATTTATGAAGCAATAATTGCGTTGCAATCAAACAAGGCTTCTCTTGCTGACGTTGTTTATTTCATGAAAAAATTGAAGGAATAAGCTACACCTGGAGTTCACGTCACAAAGAGATTTTACAAAAGCGTAAAGAACAAATGTTATTTGATACTCATTATGTTACCTATATGTTTCATCCTAAATATCTGGGAATTAACTTGGACCATGATGAACTATATAAGGTGCAATCTTACTTGGGAAATATTAACGAGTTGTATGTAAATGAGTTGCTACGTTTACAGGCACGTGAAAGACCCTACCCTACACAATTTTTCAACGATCCTACAATTAAAATAGAGCCCATAACTTGGTGGAAAGCCTTGAAATTTCATGGAATCAACGAGGATTTTGTTGATCATATTGTTATGCTATTGAGTCTAAATCCTACGACAGCATCAATTGAACGAATTTTTAGCAATTGCTCTTATATTCAGAACAAAACGAGGAATAAATTGGCAACGGAAAAATTAAGAAAACTTCTTTTTTGTTATGCTTTGTTGAATGAGAAACGAAATTAATTAGATTAACAAAAGGAAATTTAAATAATAATATAAATTTAAAAAGAAAAGTCTTACTAATGTTAATATAAAGGTTTTATATTGTGCATAAAATATATTTTCCAAACTTTTGATTTTTTGAAAAACAATTTTGAAATATTTTGTGAAACTAAAAAGTGAAAAAATAAATTATAATTTATAAAATATATTTATAATTTTAAACGGATAATATAATTTATCGTTTTGTCTAAAACCGGATTCATCCATGTGTCCTGTCCAAAACGTATTATCCATGGGTAAAACCCAACCCTGTATATAGCTAAGATCTGAAATTGGGTTTATCTGCCAGTTTATCCATTCAATAAAATATAAGAACCTTCATTTAGGATCGAATTAAAATTAAAAACTGTATAATAAATAATTATACTGCAGTAAACTCTGAAGGTTTAGCCGGTTTTTGCCCCAAAATGCCTTGGACTGGCTAAGATTAGAGTGACTAAGACATCTAAATTCTCTTTTTATATTTTGGTAACAAAAATCTCAATTTGTTGTTCCCCCAGGGGGACCCTTGGTTGTATCATCCATTCGGGAAAATCATATAAAATCTATTTATAATTTCTATTTCATCTATAAAAAACGAATGGTGAATTTTAAATACAAGTAAAACCACGGGGAAACGTTTTAACCACAGAGTTCGGTTAAAAATGGGGATAAACACAATTTACAGGTATTTCAAAATTAATTTTAATTTGACTAACACTAGAATGTTTCCCACCTAAAGAACTAAATAAAACAATGTATAATCGATTGATTTGGGGTAAACTCAATATTTTCACGATCCTGTATCATTTTTAGAGCCCCAAAAGCACTTAAACAGTAAAATATTTTTAATTAAATACACAACGTATTTTATAGGAAATAACTTTTTTAAAAATATATAACCAATAAACATTTATATGCCTTAATATGTAGATCTCGATCTTATAAATAACGCCCTGGGTTCGGTTTTCAATTTAATTTGATTTCGGTGCCGAAATTTTCCGACAAATTAGGCATTCGGCTATAGAAACAGACTGAAAATGCCAATTGATGTTTATTTTTCAAAATATTCAAAAATGAACAAATTATTAGCGTTAAAAGCGGCTGAAAACCGATATAAGTCATTTTCGCCCCATATAAACATATTCTGAGAAAAAGTTATTTCCTATGAAATATGGAAAATTGTAATTATCAAAAACATGGTATTAACAACTTTGTTTTAACCATAGATGGGACTTTTTGAATGACTAATTGACTAATTCGTCAACCGACTAATATTTTGTTTTGACTAACACAGCGATTGACTAATTGCGCCGTTTAGTCAATTGACAGTTTTTTTAGAAATGGTGGCTAATGTGTCACGTTTTAGGTACAAACTGTCAATTTGATTTTGTCGGCTTTAGTCAATTTGGCCAAAAAATCGACGTATTCAATTTTTTTCGAAATTGACTAATTAGTCAATTTTTTGTCACTTTTTTTGACTAATTTTTTAAAAAATAAATTTTAAAGCTAAACTTCAAGGGTAAATTTTCTAATAAAAAAATTTTTATGATCGAAAACGCTTATTCACGCTATTTTATTAAAAAAATTTTTTTGTCGAAAAAATTTTTTTTCTAAGGGTGTATACACGAATTTTTTAGAAAATGTTTGACTCAAAATATATACAATATTTCAAAAATAAATTGAATTTTTTTTAATAAATTATGTGTTTTTAAGAGATCTCGCGATTCCATATCTCAGAATTATTTTCTGAATTTTTATTTATCGTAAAATGAAAAAATAAAAAATATGCTACATAAATCTCCAAAAATGGGGTCACGATTATAGGCCCCATATTGAAAAAAATTTTTACCGAAAGAAATATGTTAAAATATAGCTCATTTTAACATTTTGATAATTTTTTCAAAAAAAATTGAAAATAAATATTGTGGTTTTTAGGCAGACCAAAAAACACACTTTTTCAAAAATTTCAAATTTTTTTGAAAAGAAAAAAATTCGTACAAAAAATTTTTTGTGGAAATTTGTTTAAATGACGATAATAAGAAAAATAAAGTAAAAAAAATTTTATATGATTTTTTTTTCTTTTCAAAAAAATTTGAAATTTTTGAAAAAGTGTGTTTTTTGGTCGACCTAAAAACCACAAAATTTATTTTCAATTTATTTTGAAAAAATTATCAAAATGTTAAAATGAGCTATTCAAAAATTAAATTTTTAATTTTTTTTCCAACCATTGAAATTCCTCACTGAGGACAATTCATCGGTTGTTAGACTCCGAGAGGATGTTGCACATTGCATAATCCACGGAGCAGGTCCGACTGGAGTCGACGAGCCGAGAAATAGAGGCCCAAGGCAAAAGAAGGACCAGACCTCCAAAACGGTCTCTTGGGTGAAATTCCCAGCAACCTTTGGTTGTACCACACCCATGGTGATGAAAATGCTCATCATGGGATCCAATGTGGACTGTACCCCAAACGCTCAAACGCGGTTCGAGAGAACAACAGAAGGTGGGGAGTCGGATTCAGATCACAGTTTGTACCGAGTCCTAAAGCTCTTGCATCTCAAAATGAGTCACGGACTTCCCTTTCTGCACCAAACTTTCTCTGAAAGTTGGACACAGAGTGTGTTCCACCATTGTGCTGTCAACCATAGAGCCCACATTAGGGTATGATATGATGGTTACTTCATAGCCTCTGGCTAGAAGATAGAACGGCAGCCTCAAGGTTGTCGTTCAAGCCAACTTCTTTCTGAGAAGAGATATAGGCAATAAGACCCAAAACAATAAGAATTGAAGGGCTGTAAGACCAATAAGAAAGAAAGAACAAAAGCTTGGCAATAAGTCCTTCAGAAGAGGCCGTAAGTCCCTTCTACTAGACGCTGGAATATACCCTCAGGGGAACTCGCACCTGGTGAAGTATGTCATACAACGCCCAAGGCGTCGTTGAGACAAATATAACCAGATGTCCAGCCAAAGAAAATAATGGAGTTTTGATGAGAAGTCACGGAGACAAGGTGCATATAAAGCACTCGGCACAATGTGCCTAATTTTATTTAAATAAATAATTTGGGTCTAAAACTATCTCTCGAACAACAGAAGTAAGGGATATTTGGTTGAGTATTTTAAATGTAACTTTACACAGAATAATACAAAACCTTGCTATGCCTTTATTACTATTCATAATATTTCCAACACTTCCGTTAAAATTAATAGCAATCTTTCTCATATTCATCCCCCTAATTGGGATCAAATAAAGCTACCCGATGTTATTAAAATAGATATTCTTAAACAAATACAAAATGGAACTTCGACTTCAAAGATTTATATTGATTTAGTTAAATCTGTAAAGGATAAAGTTATAAAGAAATCACAAACATTAACCATGAACTATTTAAATTACTTAAGCCAACTTGTAGAAAGAACAATGCAACTTAACAAAATCGATTACATAAGCTTTACAATGATGATAAATAAATACATTGAAAATGAAGAAATTATAAAAATTTGTTTTAAAGAATATGATACCAATATTTCAAAGTACAATAAAAAAAATGAAGAAATAGTATTCGCTTTTACAACAGAAAATTTACTAGAAAAATACGAAACTTTTTATAAAAAAGGCATATTAATAGATTCTACACACGGAACAAACATTTACAAATATCCACTAACTGTAGGGTTTGTTGTTTCCGACATTTTCGAACTTTTCCCATTCATTTTTATAATTACTTCAAGCGAAAGAGAAGATATTTTGACTTTTGTATTTCAAAACTTAAAAATTCATATAAACAAAGAGAAAAAAGTGCCGTACGTTGTTTCAGACATGTACTCAGGCTTCTATAATTCCTGGGAAAGAACTTTTAAACACGAATCTAAGAACATATTTTGCGAATTCCATGTTAAAAAGTGCTGGAAACGTAATATTAACAAATTTATAAAGAATAAAACTAACAAAAAATTAATAATAGAATATTTAGATAACTTATCAATAACTACTGATGTCGAAGAATTTAAAAAAATAATGAATTCACTTATTATTACAATAGAACAAATTGAACCAACATTTTACCACTATTTCAAAACATATTACTCAACAAAATTTGAAAATTGGGGTCTTCCATACCGCCTAAATTGTTGGTTTAATACAAATAATTACTCGGAAAGCTTTTTTAAAACAATGAAATATAAATATCTCAAAAGAAAAACCAATAATAGACTCGACAATTTATTTAATATATTAACAACAATGATAGAAGTAATAGTTAACCAAAGTTTAATAAAAAATGAATCAAAAAAAATTACAAACTATAGTTATAGAGTAAGAAAATATATAGAAAACCACAAAAAAATAAATGAAGTCAAAAAAGAAGAACTTAAAAAAATTAATACTACAGATTACAAATGCAAAAATTATGAAATAAAACTTATAAAGCAATATAATACTTATGACAAATCAAAAGTTATATGTCCTGATTGCTTTTTGCATTTTGATGAATTTACATGCAATTGTTTGAATTTTTTAAAAACCAAACAAATTTGCAAGCATATTCATGCTATCGCGAATCATTTCTTTATTCACCTGTTCAAGAAAAGATTCTTTGACTCCTTTAAGAATTTCTACTATAAGGTCCACAAACAGGTACAAGATTCGGAAAGATCACTTGAAGACAATAGCTCAAATGTTCCTTCAAAGGCTGAGTCAAGTATTGTTCCGGAAACTTCTTCAACTATTACAAAAGCAGTATCAAGTCTAACAGCGAAGTTAGAAGCAATAAGGGAGGAGTCATCTATCTTATCAAACTCAAAAGAAATTCAATTAAAAGTAGATGAATGCATCGAATTGCTTTCTTTGAATCCAAGTAAAGAATTTGTTGTAACACCATCATCTTTTGAAGTCAATCCTCAAAAAGTCACTGTTAAACAAAGAGATCTGAACGACTATAAGGGAAAGTTTACAAAGTTTGCCAAGAAAAGAGGGCCAAAAGTCAAAGAAATAATAAAGACTTTTCTACTTTGTCATGAATGTTATTTTGTAGAAGACCAATTTAGTGCTGCTTCTTTAGATTGGATAGGATGTCTTCTTTGCGAGAAATGGTATCATTTTACCTGTTTGAAGTCGAAAGGAAAGGTAAAAGACAAAACCCAGAACTACGTGTGTTGTCTTCATTAAGTAATCTATTATTATGTTTATTATTACTCTGAATAATCAATTATTTGTTCTTCCGCTAGTATTGAGTTAAAAGTTTCAAAGTCAAGTTAATATGCAAATCTCTATCCTATAGAAACTGTATTTAATACTGACAATTTCTTGTAAATCCAATCGTTACGGTATAAAATTTATACGATATATTTTCTTATAGAATGGCATGTACTAAGAAAATATTAATCGCTTTGTCATATTATATAAAAGAAATTCTTACGTTGTATAATTGGTAAATAAACTTTCGGGAATTTGTAAAAGAAACAGCTAGGTATTGTCTTGAGCTATGTCTACCTCTGACATGAGAAACGAAATGTAGTACTGGGAAGTAGACAGGAACTAGATTTGGATTCAGTTTCTTGTTTTTCTGTATTGAATAATAAAATCATTATTTGAACGTCCTATTGATCAATACACATGCATATCTAATTTCATCCTGTGTCATATAAGTAAAAGTAGTCTTTTTGAAATCTATTTGTTGGTTGTTTATAACTTCGATCTAGTTGCTTTCTCTTCTTGTAAATTATGAAAACATGCAAAAATCAGTCGAATAAATTCACAATATAAATGTAGGATTAAGATTTTCTCTCTTTTGAATAGCCCTGTAAAGTAGATTTCTGAGCATATATAAATAATAAATTAGCCTGGTAAATGTCTCGAAATGAATAATCGATGATAATAAGTTATGCATTTTCAAGTGTAAAGAAATTAAACCTGTGTATCACGAAGTATGGCCATTAAGAATTTTCAAAATTTTGTATGATTTCATTCTATTTGTCTATTAAGTAAAACAGAACTTTAACTGCTATCCAGAGTATAACGACTTTGTTAATCCTGTTCATAGTGTTTTTTCAATCCGATTCGCACTTCAAATTATATTTAAATCACTAAAGTATTATAAGGACATAGCCCGTGTGTTCTGTTCTATGTAATTGTCTTTATATTTCAACAATAAAACTCGTTAACTTCGAATTATAAGATTAACTGTGGAGTTAACAATATATTTGTCTAACATCAGTTTGTCTGTATTGAAACTTTTTAAGAATTCATTATTCTGGGATTTCCAAATTACTAAGCACATTTAATACCCCATATCAGTAAGTTTCCATGAGTTAATATACTACCCAAAACCATCAGTATAAAACCCATATTGCTAATTCATTTGATATACGTTAATTCAGTAAAAATACTATATTATTGCCTTTAGAATCAATCAGCAAAACAATGCTAGGGCATTGTTGGTTAGTGTTGTAAATACCTCGTTTTAAACGGGATATATATTATTGTCGAATGTAAAGTAATTTGGTTAAATAACCATGTCTATTTAAGTATTCTTTAATTCAAATGTTGGTGAGGTAAAAGTAAGTGAATGCTGTAAATGTCCAAATAATTGTTGTAATATGTCACGGATATACATTTACCCAAGTAAGAAATTATAAAGTAGAATGGCGACGTTTGGTTGCAATTCTTCTAATTATCAATGTTAAGAGTAGAGTTAAATATTGGGTTGTATGAAAGAGAGTAAGCAAAGAAGTCTTTTGTAGTAAATCAATCTGTTCCCATTATACTAGAGTTTATATTTGATGTTAGTCTTTCTTTGGTAAACTAATTAAAATCGCAGTGAGAACTAGTTTGGTTTGAAGCGATTTAAAAAGGAACATGTTCATTAGTTTAGCAATTTGGTATCGCTTTTGATTTCCCAATAATTATTACAATTTGTTCAAACGCCTATAGTACTCATGCAGTAAAACTATCTTATTAAAAATTCGTCTTTCATTGTGTACATAATATATAATGATCACGGTGCTATTTTGTTTAATAATTCTTAAGGTTGTAATCAATGAATAGTTATGTCCAGGAACACAAATTGCACGCGAAATAACCTATTATTGTAAAGAAAGGATGAAATCATGTAATTATCGGACAGTCCTTCTTTTTAATCTTTCCAACATTCAAAATCATAATTATAGATACACCTTGTTACTTGTTAGGTAATAGATGCACACGGTTGACACAGAAAAATCCCTCCGTAATGTATATACATCTTTAAAGTGTAACACATGCCAACGATCCATTATAAACAACTATATAGAGTTCCTAAGAAGTCATGTAAGTTAAAGTGTCTTTTAGTTAAAGGAAACGAGTAAAGTACTTTATATGCATGTGTAGAATAATACAAGAAATGCGGTCAACACATCTCAGCTATGTATAGCTTGTGAGGGTGTTTAAATTGAACTCAGCTATCCCAAGCTTTGTAGAGTTACCCTGATTTAATGTGGAAATAAAAAGTGTGACCAAAAGGATGTTAAGTAGTCTCTATTGAATAGAAGCACATGGCAGTAAACTTCCTTTCTATGGGCTCACAATGAGCTTAAATCCATTATAAACAAGAAATAGACGTAAACCATCACGCAAGAGAAAATATTGCGAAACTTGTGGAATAGAAGTGTGGAACAGGCTCAAAATCATTTAAATAGGCAGAATGAGGGGAACTTCTTTATGGTATCCTGTAGAGCCCGATTTGAGTTTATAATGGTGTTTAATTGCTTGTGTAATCTTAAATGGAAGTATAACAGGAAAATGAGTTTCTCTGTTACACGTTTGATAAGCCAGTGATATAAATAAAGTGAATATTCAATACACCCCGTTTGTCTCTAAAAAATTGTTAACATGCGAAATTATTGCTCGCTGTTCAGATGCGCGGGTAATTGTACAATATTACAACGAGCCTATCCTGTGCGCCTATGATATAATACGTCGTAAGCTGTGTACAATTTACAACTGGTCTTATCGTTGTAAATATGTTCAAATGCGTCGATAAGGTACTATTATAAAAGGTATTGTATATGTGATCTATGAGAAAGTCCTAAGTTTCTTAAACAGCTTATCAAAGGCCTGTGTTTAAGTGTAATTTCAAGTTCTTCTTTTTGTAAGAAAATTAAAATTTTTAAAACCAAAAACACATAATACAGAACATATTTAGTTTTCAAAACAACTAGAAACGTTTCCAAACCGTCTGAATAACTTTAGAATGGATTTTTTAATCATATAAATGCGTTTAAAAGTTCATCAAATTTTGGATTAGTATTAAAAGCAGAGTTTCTTAATTTTCCAAGATTTTTATTTTTTATTGCCTCCATTCCATCCAATACACAGAAATATGGTGGTTTATAACAATGTTTTAGGCGGCAGAGGGTTGTTTTTATCGAATATAGTGAGAGTGGAAAAAATTTGGGCCAGCCCAATTTTGGGCTGGACCATGGGCTGTACGTTTTTTTATCCATTTTTGGGCTAGCCCATGGGCTGTACGTTGGTCCAGTCCAATATTTTTATATGGGCTGGACACTCAAAGATTTTGGGCTAGCCCAACAATTTTCATTTTTTTAAAAAGTATAATTAAAAAATTAAAAAAAAATTGTTGAAAAATAGAGTTCCCATTTCTCCATACCTGTATTTTACAAAATATAAAGAAAAACAATTTATTCCCCTATTTCCCGAGAAATGATAAACTCTTAAAATTACAGATTATTTACGAGGAAAGTGTGTTACAACCAGGGTTCGGAATTTTCGGTAAATCGTAAACACAGAATAAACCACGGAATCAGGGGCAAATTTTCGGATTTCGTGTATTTTGTATTTTCGAAAAAATGTTCAAACACTTTCTTCGTTGATCGATGTGAAGTTTTTTCCCAATAATTATATGATCTTAAACACATGTGGAAGGAATTATTTGACGAATAGTAACCAAACAAGAAATATTTTAATAATTTAAGGATTTTCATTTGGATTCTTTGTGTGTTTTGAAAAATTTCATTTATCTTCCATGAAACTATTATTTAATATCTCGAAACAACCCATATTCGTACCAAGATATCATAAACCAGGCTTATTGGGGTTTAGACGAGCTGAGAATACATATAAATTGATTTTACATTTTACTATATTTTATATAATAATTTTAAAAATTATGTGTTTCAGATATCTTACATGTGAGGACTTTGAAACCTATTTTATATAGAAAACTCAGATCTTCAACATATGTCATTTTTGAACATTTTGCGCAACAATTTTGATTTTTGTGTTTTTGCTACTCATGAAATTTTTGGAAAATATTTTTGAACATATTTTTTTGTTCCCAAAACAATTTCTACTTTTTATTTTGTTTAGAAAATTTTCTTTTCATAAATTTAACCACCAAAAAATAAACGACGGAATCGACTACAAAAAAACACTGAATTTTCCGAACTAAAGATAGGACACTTGAAAATGTATGAATATTCGAAGCACGATTTTCCACGGAGACGAATATTCGAAGAATCTTCGGAATTTTGGAATGTCTTAATATACTGAAAATTTCAAAATAAATTCATTTTTAATATCGATTTCGTCATTCTGGTTTTAAAATCTAAATTTTGCATAATTTGTTTTTATTCAATTCCAAAATTTAATTTTTCAAATCAAAAAATCGACGAATATTCGAATATTTTTGAAAATTTTCGCAAAATTTTAAATTATTTTAAAAATATTCGGAAAACGAATGCCAGAAATTCGATTTTTGACGAATATTCGTATGTCCAATCTCTATTCCGAACCCTGATCACAACTCAAATTCCCGGAAACATACAACTCTAGCGTAATGACTAGGGCGAACAAATGTAACTTTGGTATATTTTGCTAAAATTTTATAATGAGCTAGATTATACGCGCAATTAGTCAAAAAATCATCTCATAATGCTTAATGCCGTTACACACAAGTATATAAATGTATATTTTTGTCAAAAATATTCTGAAAGGTAACTTTTTAAGTAGATAACGAGATTTAACCGCACCGATACTGAGAAAATCCAGACCATTGGGTGTGTCTAACATATATACCCTTACCTTCTAAATAGATGTTATATTTATAATAGTTTATTAGTTATTTATAATTCCACGATTGATTATATGTTCTGTGTAAATTAATATTTAAATTTTTATAGCAAATATATTGTTATTTTTATATCATAAATAAATCATAGATATATAACTAAAGGATAAAAGAAATACAAAAATTTCCATTAAAATTCTGTTGTCTTTTATTCTCGGTATTAAAAGATTAAAGTCTCCTTTCAATGTTTTGCAATACCTTTTGTAATATTCAAATTAGGTTTAAAATAATATAACCACTAATTTTTAAATTTCCAAAATAAGTTAAAATAGCCATAGTATGTATAATTAATTCAAAAATTCTATGCTGTTTTAATCCCAATCATCAAATTCATAAACTTGACTATTTAAGTTGAATCCTATACCCCTTCGATATTAAACAAAACGCGTATCATGGGGTGTATATTAAATTAAACACAAAAGGATAAAAGTTGATCAATCTACCCAATGAGTATTCAAAAGACTGGTTGGTATTCCATTCATATTGATTTATGTACAGTAAATATTGATATAGCGGAATTTCAATTTATTTCTCTAAAATTTAGTCCACTATCGGTGATATTTACATTTTTATAAACTATAAAATTACCAATATTATGTTAAAGATATGGAAATGATAGATCTTTAAAAGATAAATAAATGTTTAAATTTTAGAATTATATCAATGAATTGGTGAAAGTTGAAATATACAATTATTAACCAAAATTTTGGATTTGTCATTAGATTATATGAATGATTAAACCATTTATATTCAAAACAATCTTCACAGCGTATTTTTAAACACTCTAAAATGACCCTATAGAAGGTTTGGGCTAAATTTAATAAAAATAACAAGGTTAAAATTATGTTTTGACATCACTCCACTAACCAAATTTTATAATTTTGAAACATATAAATTTTGTGAAATTAGTAGATTTTAAGTCATAATAAATGCAAACCGGGTCTTAAAAACTTATTAAAAATAAAATTTAACAAATTTTTTTCGAATTTTTAGAAAATTAATTTTCCAAAATGTTCGAATATTGATGAAAATTAGTCCATTATCAATGTGATTCTACTATCAAAGTGTCCACTAACCCAGTATTTACTGTATAAAACTTAAACCTTAGTTTTAAATTTATAGGTAAATTTCGGTATTTTACTACAAAATTTTAAAAAACTTACAGTGGGCGAGGTAACTTTTAAATAGGTATATTATTCATTTTTCGAGGTATGTTTTCTGTCTGCTCTATAAATCAATATCAAATTTTTCTAATAAAACCTACACCTCATGTCAAAAATATTAGACTGATACAATTTTATTTTAAATTTAAGATAATATGGTTTTTATGGCTAGAAAATAATACTGGCGTTTTAAAATATGTAATTTAAGAAATAAAACGAAATATTATAGATTAATTTTAGATGTATGAATCGAAAATATTTAGGCAATATTTCAAAAGCGTGTCAAAATATCAGAAAGCAGAAAATCAGAAAATTATGTATTTTATTTTTAAACAGAAATAAAATATAATTAATTAATTAAATTTATCCTGTTTTCAGGTCACTCCTACCCGCTTTCCCGGGTTCAGTTGTCGTCTTGTCACTACACCGCAAGTTTATTTTTAAACAATATAGCTACAGTAAACTCTTAAGGTTTAGCCGGTTTTTGTCCAAAAATGCCTTGGACTGGCTAAGATTAGAGTGACTAAGACATCTAAATTCTCTTTATATATTTCGGTAATAAAAATCTCATTTGTTGTTTTCCCAAGGGGGGACCCTTGATTGTATCATCCATTCAGGAAAATCATATAAAACCTATTGATAATATATATTTTCATCTATAAAAAACAAATGGTGAATTTCAAATACAAGTAAAACTACGGGGAAACGTTTTAACCACATAGTTCGGTTAAAAATGGGGATAAACACAATTTACAGGTACTTCAAAATTATTTTGTAATTTTACTAACACTAGAATATTGCCCACCTAAAGAACTTAATAAAACAATATATTAGCGATTGATTTGGGGTAAATTCAATATTTTCACGATCCTGTATCATTTCCGGAGCCCCAGAAGCACTTAAACAGTAAAATATTTTTAATTAAATTGGACCAAACCCCCTAAAAATTGCTAAAAATGGA
Organism: Mikrocytos mackini; assembly: GCA_030180075.1. Classification (NCBI taxonomy): domain Eukaryota; phylum Endomyxa; class Ascetosporea; order Mikrocytida; family Mikrocytiidae; genus Mikrocytos; species Mikrocytos mackini. Next base: position 16,604 of record JASNJN010000008.1, on the reverse strand, counting down.
GTGATTAAGTCTTAAAATTGGCCAAACCTTCGTAGTTTACTGTACTAAATTATGAGGGTTTTATTTGAAAATTTTAAGTGACCAACATTAAAGAAATCCTAGTGTAGTTTACATTATATATTTGTCAATTATATCTGTTAAACAAAATAACAAAAGTATGATTATTTATTAGGATTTCCAACTTTAGAACTAAGATACATCGCTCCTTCTTCTGTCGTTATTAAATACATTCCGTTCTCTTCTTTAAAATCTTCCATAATTTTTAGAACCTTTTCAATATTGTTTTTATGAAAATAAATTCCAACATTATTCATTGCTACGATACAATTTCTAATATAAACCGCAACCCATAAATTTTCTTCATTCAATCCCTCTGTGGACAAAAATACGTACCTATTGTCACTGGCAATTGCTTTAACCATAATCCCATTGTACTCAATCTCCAAGAACCTCCTATTTGCCTTTGAAATTATGGCTTCTATCAGTATCCCTTGTCCCAGAATTCCGAACATCTCCCCTTCTTTTACCTTCAAACTGACTTCGTCTGGGGTGACTTTCTGAATCTCTGCACACACTAATGTATTGCTTGGACAGATCTTCCGTAACTCGACCATATCCTGTTCATTTCTTTTTCTTTGCTCACCAGAAGGAAGGTTTATGTTGGAAGATAGAAGACTTGCTTGTATTGAAGAACGGATATTCAACTTTAGCTTGCTATCCGATGTAGAAGGGCCATTGAGCTCGTCAATCACTCTCCCAATTACAACCCCACCATTGACTGGGGCGTAGATTGATCTTGGGTGTGTTACTCGAATAAGAGCTCCTGTATTTGATATTTTCCCTGAAACTGAAGCTGCTATACATCCTGAGTGTGTGACATGAGTACCCAATCCTGGTACAGAAGACAAGTCGGATTTAATGAGGTCTCCGACGGAGACATAACTATTTGTTTTCATTCTTCTGAATAAAATTCTTTCACAAACTTATATTGGTGTATTGTTATAAAAGGTATTAAACAATAACATCTCTGATAGTGTAGTGGTATCATTTACGTCTGTCACATGTAAGACCTGGGTTCGATTCCCAGTCGGAGAGTTTTTTATTTTTGAAGTTTAAGTTTTAGACCAGCAACTGTTGTTTTAATAAGGCCCATTTATCATAACTAGTCGTCGATTCGTGACATGAGTACGATCTCATTATTCCGAATTTTAAATTTAATTTTTCAAAATTCAAAATATTTTTGATTGTGTAGATTTTTAGAAGTTATATTTTGTTACATAAATCGATCTATGATAAATAAAATGAGGAACGATATTATAACGGACTTTTTATTCGTTTGATTCATACATCCTTGTTTTAAAATTCATTTTTTAAACATAAGTCACACAAAATCACATCACGTCATCTACATTGTTTATTCTAATACATTTCATTTAATCTCCAAAACGGTTAGACACATGTTCTAATTAATTACTTCTTGCTTTCATTGAACGTCTTTATACTCTTGCTGATTTCTCCCGTCGCGTGTCTGGCCAATTCTCCGGGCAATATCAGTTGTGCTGCAAGTTGTATTTCTGTGGCAGAGATGGTCTTCTTCCCCGTCTTGAAACTCATCCCACTCGCTACCTTTATTATCTTGGCAAGTATATCATCGACAAAACTGTTCAGTATCAACATTGCCTTCCTACTAACTCCTATTTCTGTGTGTATGGACCTCAATAACTTGTAGATATAAGTGGCGAAACTTTCCGTCCTTTTCTTTTTCCTTTTTTGTGGAATTTTGATTGGAGCTGCCACATCACTGGACATCTTAGCTCCTTGGCCTATTTTGGATATCCCCGGGCGCATTTCAACCTGTGGAGTAGGCTTTATGTCTTTGGGGTGTGTAATAGGAGGGTTTTCTTCGTGGTGTGGTTGTTCTGATTTTCCTGTCATTTTTTAAAAATTAAAATTTCTAAAAATTTTGAACGCGTATGGAACCAGTATCTTGCAACCTTTCTTCCAACCACCTTGTGATATACAAAGGGATCCAAAAGGCTGAGATCAACGACCTCTTATCCAAATTTATAGGGTCGGGTTATGACAGTGTTGAAATATCATATCCAACTGCAGACACTCTGGTTCTTTCTATAATCACCGGTGACAGGGACTATTTGAGTGAGAACAACGGACTACGACTGAATGAGATCGAGACCATGGTCGCTCTGAGATACGGGTACGAGCCCATGAATGTGAAAGCCAACATCGACGAGATAGAGAATGGCGACATATCTGCTCGCTTCCAAGCAGAAGTACTAGCATCCAAAATAGCTTCCGGCATAGCACCAAGGAGAGCTATCTACGGTGTTCTTAGATCATCAATCAGAGCAGGTGCACGTGGGGCCGAAGTTCGTGTATCAGGGAAGTCTCGCGGTGCAAGGGCTAAGACTATGAAATTCAGAACTGGGTTTATAATAAGAAGTGGGGACGCTGTCAGAAAGTTCGTTAGAAGTGCCATCAAAAGTGTGAATCTCAAACAAGGAGTGATAGGTATAAAGGTCACCTTCATGATGCCCGGTCCTAAGGACGGGAGTGACTTACCGGACAGAATATTGATGCACGAGGACAGGGAGAAACAGAGACTGAACTATGAGAAGAGACAGGAGAGAATGAACAGAGACAGAGCCGGCGAACCTAACAGCGGAATGGAAAAGAGTGCTGACGACTTGAACAAAGTTATGGACGAAAAATTCAAAGACGAAAAAACGGACCTCAACCAGGGCCAAGGAATAAAAATTGAGGAAGTGGAAATTAACGGCGAAGAACAACCCGGGGCGTGATCATATTAAATAATATAATTATTATAGTCTGAAGTTAATTTGTTTATTTGCTGAAAGGAATTCGCCGTACGGGAAGAGTGGATCTATTTCGTTCAATGAAGTATATTTACAGATTATAAATTACGAGAAGATCTAACCTTTATTAAAAACAGTAAGTACATTTGAAGATTGAAAAACCTGGTAGTCCTGTTAGAGGACATACTAATTTTGTATTATATTTAATATACATCAACAAACTTGTTATCGGTTTTCATTACTCTTCAGAGTTAAGATAAATTCCAAACAAATATCATTCGCGTTATTGATCGTCTTTTCGGGCACTTTTATAACCTGAACAATCTTTCCATCGTCTTTCCTTTTAGAGCAGTTTGGAATAATCGTTTTGTTGTAGTCGTTTTCGTTGAATATTCTCAGGAATGAGTCCATGTCATGAGTAGACTGAAGATCTGAAATGCTTTTGTCGAGTATATGCTCTTTGGCTACAATTAACTCATCCTCTAGGTATACATCTGATGTCTCCTCTTCCGATATATGTTCATGTTTGTCAGCTTGTAGATCTTCGATCTCGGTGTCTTGTAAATAGCTGAAAAATATTTTCTTGGTAGAGTCAGGGAGAAGTTGGTAAAAACGATAAAGCTGTATCTTACCTGGTCGTGATTTGAAGAAGGTCTCCACAGTCTTTGGGTCAATACACTCGGTATTAGTCATTCATGTTCAATTTTGATTCAAAATTTTTAGAAATTTTAATTTTTAAAAAATGACAGGAAAATCAGAACAACCACACCACGAAGAAAACCCTCCTATTACACACCCCAAAGACATAAAGCCTACTCCACAGGTTGAAATGCGCCCGGGGATATCCAAAATAGGCCAAGGAGCTAAGATGTCCAGTGATGTGGCAGCTCCAATCAAAATTCCACAAAAAAGGAAAAAGAAAAGGACGGAAAGTTTCGCCACTTATATCTACAAGTTATTGAGGTCCATACACACAGAAATAGGAGTTAGTAGGAAGGCAATGTTGATACTGAACAGTTTTGTCGATGATATACTTGCCAAGATAATAAAGGTAGCGAGTGGGATGAGTTTCAAGACGGGGAAGAAGACCATCTCTGCCACAGAAATACAACTTGCAGCACAACTGATATTGCCCGGAGAATTGGCCAGACACGCGACGGGAGAAATCAGCAAGAGTATAAAGACGTTCAATGAAAGCAAGAAGTAATTAATTAGAACATGTGTCTAACCGTTTTGGAGATTAAATGAAATGTATTAGAATAAACAATGTAGATGACGTGATGTGATTGGAACGTTTTATTGGGTTATTTGAATATAATAAATCGTTTTAATGTGAAAAAATAAACCTTTCATGAAAATTCGAATACTGGGCACACCCCATTTTAAAATCGAATTTTAAACGCCTCCGTCGTAACATATTGGAGTATTTTATAACGGAAAGCTTAATTTGCCTCTTTCATTCTCTTAGAGAAACATTGTTTGGTTAAAAATTATAAAATTTAAATCTTAAATAATATGTTGAATGATTCGACAAACAAACCGCCCCTGAACTACAACGACTTTGAAATAGGGGAACGTCTTGGTTCTGGACGTTATGGAGACGTGTACCTAGCCATATATAAAGAGCCTAGATTTCTATGTGCTTTGAAAGTCATAAAGAAGGATAAACTTTACCAAATGAACAGTGTGATACTACTAAAACGAGAAATTGAAATACAAAGCCGTCTAAGGCATGTAAATATACTACGGCTCTATGGGCATTTCTACGACGAGAGGAACATCTATCTCATATTAGAATACGCAGCCAAAGGGAACTTGTACAAAGAGCTAAAACGGCGCCTTTACTTTTCGGACAAAGATTCTGCAAAATATATCTATTCCCTTGTGAAGGCTATAAACTACATGCACTCCAAGAATGTGATTCACAGAGACCTGAAACCTGAGAACCTATTAATCGACCATGAAGGGACTCTGAAGCTGGCAGATTTTGGCTGGTCTGTTCACACGTTGAAAAAGAGGAAAAGTACATGTGGGACTCTGGACTATTTGTCACCTGAAATGATCTGCAGGCATGACTACAGGGAGTCTGTGGACATCTGGGCTATCGGTGTCTTAACTTTTGAACTCATTATAGGAAAACCTCCCTTTGAAAATGAAGACACAACAAAACAATATGAAAACATTAGACACGTGAATTTTAAATTTCCAGACAATATTAAAATATCAAATGAAGCCAAAGGCTTTATTCAAGGGTGTCTAAAAGAAAAACCCAATGATAGATCAACTTTAAAAGAAATGTTAGAGCATGAATGGTTCAAGAAATTTGATTTGAATATGTAATTTTATTAACTGAATTAGTTAGAATTAATTAATTTAAGTTTCGTAACAGATTCGTCTCTGAAATATTCGACTCGGCGAATCCTTTATTTAAAATATGAAAATGTGTTTAATATACCGATTAAAATAAGACTAAACTACGATAAAAAGAAAACAGAATTCCATTTCCTTTCAGTTTTATTTGTATTATATCAAGAAAACGTTGTATGTTTATTTGTTGATTTATGAGTAGAATATTTAATTAATACATATATCTACGGCCTCCACAAGAAAATATATTTTCCAAGAAATTAAAATTTTAAATTCTATTTTCGAATCGATGTTCAGTAATTCACAGTACAGATTATAATGGTTAAATCCGTAGACATAAACGCTACTTTACACCACAAAGCGAGCATACCCCTGATTTCAAACATGGGTGAAGAAGTATCGTACGGATCAGTTCAGATCCCCAAGAAAGAGATGTTTCTTCGAACACAAATTTGCTTCAATTGGAAATTCAAACGGGAATGTCAATATGGCGTAGAGTGCAAATTCGCACATGGCCCAGAGCAGCTGAACCCACGAATAAGGATTCAAAACTACAAGTCCAAGCCATGTGTTGATCTGGCCACAGGAAAGGGGTGTCAGTTTAAGAACAAATGTAGCTATGCGCATCCAGGAGATGCAATAAGAGCTCCTCAGACAAGGCCTTATTATGATGAAGAATACTTTAAAATGATAAATGATAAATACCCCGACGAAAAATATCCGTTCGGCGTTTTTATATGAAATAAGTATTTACGTCATAGAAGATAAGATTACAAACATTATTCATAGTTATATTTACAAATGGTAAACTGATAAAGACAAAAATATTTACAATCAACCCTCGGCTATTCAAAAAATCTATCCGTAGCTATCTTCGTAATCTTGATTTTTGAAAAATTGGAATATTCAGGCTTGTTTATTTGGGTTTAAAATATAGACTAGGGATAATCACGATTAATAAAAGCGAAGCGTAGACATAGTCTAAAAATGTGCAATGTGATTTTTATTTTTAAATACTATAAAATATTAATAATAAATTCAATTTCTGTTGTTAGCTTCAAAGTTCTAAATAAATCTATACTAGGGATAATCACGATTAATAATAGCGAAGCGTAGACATAGTCTAAATGTAGATTTATCTATTTATATTGGTTTATTCCCATTTGCCCCAAATTCTTCCATTTGCCCCAAAAATTTTCCATATGCCCCAAATTCTTCCATCTGCCACAAATTTTGATTTGCCCCAAATTTTTTTAATTTTAAATTTGAAAAAAAATTATAAGACGTAGTTTCACGTATTTTACATTCATTATTTGCAGAAATAGATAATTCTGTGTTTTTAATTGTATCATTTTATATATTATTTATTAAGAAAAGTTTGTGATTAAACCGATTGTTTAAAATAATGGAAATAGTTTCAAGAATACTAGAACCACACCTTGGAAAATCCGCAGAAACCACAAACACAATTGATTTTTATCAAGATTTTCGTAACATCATTGTTCAACCTAGTTTTCTTCATAGTTTGTCTGACACTACTGATAATATGAAAATTGATTCTGCTGAAGCCAACTGGTTGCTTATGTTTTTAAAAGACATACTTTCATTGAAGAATGATAGAGTTGGAGTTAATATCCACAACATTACCTATAACTGTGATAGAACAAACAGAATGTGCACGTTTGGATTTTCTTTAAAAAGAAATTTTCGAAATTCTTTTTTTAGTATTATGATAAGAAATCAACATTCGGAGACGTGCCAAGTTTCTTATAGGTTTGATAAAGCCTTACTTCTAACACGACTACGTGATTTGATCTCCGGAGGCCAATATCAATCATTTGAAGCTATGTGGATAAGCCTTTCAACATTATTCCCTACTATGTCCAATATTAAGCCAGAGGTATATCGCAGATATTGGACAATTAACAGGATAACTCCACAAGATCATCAGATTACGAACTCTTCATTACTAGCTTACTCACGATCGTTAAAAGAAGAAGAAAAAGGATTTTTTTGTGTAGGATGTAATTTGGAAGGTGACAAATTCAACAGTATATACAGTACTAATAGTCTCCTTAACTCATTACAAAATTACGAAAATTTGTGTTTAGATGGCACGTATAAACTTACATGGCAAATTTTTGTAGTGATAATAGTTGGAGGCCTCACACATGAAGGAAAATTTCGTTTAGTTTCCATTTCTTTGACAAATTCAGAAACAACCAACGCATATGACTTTATTCTGTCGACACTTAAAGCTTACTGTAATGACAATGTTATTCAGTTTTCCCCAAACGCAATTGTGAGTGACGGGGCTGCCTCTATTAAATCAGCAGTGAGAATCAATTTTGAGTGTATTAAACACATCATATGTTGGGCACACGTGGCAAGGAACTTAAACAAAAAAATCCCAAATGTAAATATAGAAATTAAGAGACGCTGTTATTCTGATTTAAACTATCTTCAGAAAGCACCAACGAAAACCATTTTCGACAAAGCTGTAAATGTTTTTTTAAGGAAATATGAGGAATACCCCTTTCTAGATGAGTTTCTGAGATTCTTCAAAAACAATTACATAGATAACAATTGCAATTGGTGGACAGGCTACTATCTTTTTTGTTCTAGCACGAATAACGCAATTGAGGGGTTTAACTCGGCCATAAAACGAAATTATACATCATATCGACGGAACCATCTAATTTCCTTAATTGATGTATTGGGAAAAGTGATAGAAAGCAAATCAAACAATACTATTTATCATTCACTTTTGGGAAGCAATCATGTTTTCTATTCTACAAAAGACGTGATTGAAATGGATTTCACTTTAATTGGTAACGTACAGACTCAATTTCACTACCTATTAGCCGAGGAAATGAACTCAAATGACACACAACGGTGTAGTGACGAAAGAACTAAAGAACTATTATATACAGGCTCTAATTTCGTTTCTTTTCGCGAATATAAAGCATTTCTAAGTAGGAAGATAGTAGTATATGATGCAAGTAGAGATAAACGATGGGAAAGCTTCTTCTGTGGTTGTTTAAAATATCGAATACAAAGAAAATGTGATCACATACTTTATGTTGCCACTAAACAGTTGAAAATGACTGGGTTATTATATTCTATAGGAAACACAAGATATAGAGGGCGGCCCAATTCAATTCCGCGACGTGCTGGTTTGCAGCGCGATGCATAATAATTAAATTACAAAAGAATTGGCTTAATGATTATTATAATAATGCTTTAATATGGTTTGAAAATTAGATATAACAGATAAACTAATAATTTAAAACTATAATATCTAATGTTATTATTGCAGTTTTCTAATGGTTGTTTAATATTTTTATATATTAGTTATCCTATATTAATACTTCATGTCAAAAATCTTATATATCTCATTCTATCTTAAATATTAGAAACATAAATCTACACCCTCATTGTGTGTTTATAAATCAACGTTGCATTTTGTTGAATAAATCCCTTCTGTGGAGTATTCAGATGTAGTCATTAGAAAGCATGAGTAGAGTGTTGTTTAATAATGGAGTTGATAAAAGTGTTCAATTTTGTTGAAACATGTAGGTGTCTTGTTAAAATGCCATATCCACGTTGTATATAAAGATGTACAAGGTGTGTCTCAACATGAATATTTGTATTTCTAGCTGTCTTTTCGTTCTTTTGAAGGAGTAGTGCTTTGTTAGTTAGTGTATAGTAGATACATTATTTAAGTCTGTAGTCTTTTTAGATGTCTATATAATTGTCTATCTTCTTTGTTATCTTGAGGATCCATGGTAAAAGGTTGCATGGATTGTCGTCGAAAAGCTATATGTCTCTTACGATAGGCAATACTATTGTATTTGTAAAGCTCATGGTGAGATTTGATTAAGGAAGAATAGATGTATTTCTGGAAGTTAGATAACACTTTGCTATACCACCATATCCACTCTTTACTGATTACACGTCAACTATGCCGTTTTAAATGTATGGGGGCGTTTATCTCTTTGTCATTGGAACATGAAGGTATCGTTGGGCTATGGTGTATATTGAGGCGAGAAGGGAATCCGGTGGCAGCTGTAGGGTGTAAAGGAATATGTGGTTTGGAATTAAAAAGAAATATAAAATTCTATTTTGAAAATTTATTATGTCGTGCCAAACTTAGAAACCTACAGAAATTATTTCCAATGATAAATAAGTTTTTTTAGAATTTTGAGGTTGATCGTCGGCTTTTGGTTTAACGGTTCCTTATACGTATGTGTCATAGTTTATTAGTTAGGCCCCTGGTCGATTTAGGTTATCAAAGTTATAATGAATGAGATTGGTGTGCATTTATGATTCAACTTTCAATTATAATTTGTGGTTACCAGGGAGTTAGGATAGCCTTAGAAACGGGGTAGGATGTTTTAAACACAAGGGATACCTTGTTGTAGTTATGATATATACCGCATCGCTTTGTTATAAAACTTCGTCGTGTCTCTTTGCACGCAAATTACGGCCCCTTGGATTTGGCTAAATAAATATATGTTATTTTATGTATTAAAACGCATTCTTTTAGATTTTAAATCATAAAATATTTCTCTGTCGCGAGATAATGGGCATTTTATGTTTTGAAAACGGTGTTTGAGCAGGGTTGACTAAAATGACTAAAAACAAAAGAATCGAGCTAATTAGGTATATATAGAAGTGACTTGTTGTTAAATTATTCCCGTTGTATGTTAGGGCTAAGATTTATATTTATGTTTTTAAAATTTTAAATTTGTAGAAAAAGTATACATCGAGTTCAGCTATTACATACTTCCTCACAGACAAATATTCAGCCCATCAAGCAACTACATCATATTACGGTTATGTCCGAATTCTTATAAGAAGCGAAGATTTAATACTACACATACAAACAAACAGACCCCGAACTCTCGTATATAAAGAGCTGGATTAACTTCCTATTATTATGAGGAATACAACAAGGGAAATAGAAGATGCTGTAGCAATTAGTCAGGTTAAAGTTGCTATTTATTTGTGGACTTAGAAGTAGAGTTGGGTAAACTAAGATTAAAAGATTACAACTTCTATAACAACCCAAATGTATAAGGAAATGGAATAAAGTATCAGCGACAGCTTCATCCATAGTGTCAAAATCCTGAGAGATCGTAAAATATGTGAACAAATAAAGTGGAAAGATATAAAGTCAAATGAAAAGTGTTTGATAAAGGAATATATAAATATCAAATAATTAACATACGCAGTTATTATATTAATTTATTCTATGAGTGTGCGATTGTTCAAATTTTATTTTCTTATCTACAAATGAAAATTAAATCAATATAATATATTCAATTAAGTATAAAAATTTTGCCAGAAACGAAAGACATATGGATAAACTAAATTAAAAGGCCTAAAAACACAGCAGAATATTAAATATTTTAATTATTTGATATTTATATATTCCTTTATCAAACACTTTTCATTTGACTTTATATCTTTCCACTTTATTTGTTCACATATTTTACGATCTCTCAGGATTTTGACACTATGGATGAAGCTGTCGCTGATACTTTATTCCATTTCCTTATACATTTGGGTTGTTATAGAAGTTGTAATCTTTTAATCTTAGTTTACCCAACTCTACTTCTAAGTCCACAAATAAATAGCAACTTTAACCTGACTAATTGCTACAGCATCTTCTATTTCCCTTGTTGTATTCCTCATAATAATAGGAAGTTAATCCAGCTCTTTATATACGAGAGTTCGGGGTCTATTTGTTTGTATGTGAACAAATAAAGTTGAAAGATATAAAGTCAAATGAAAAGTGTTTGATAAARGAAATGGCGCTCAAAAGTATGACTAAGTTTAATTTCTTCACAAGTAACTGTTTCACTGGGAACAAGGAAGTTTGCATACAAGATAAACTTCACACAATTAATGAATTAGAAAACAAGTTGGAAGGGTTTGTTAATAAAGACTTATTTGAATTGTTAGTGGACAACAGTAAGAAATTGTTTGTGCAGAAACTTATCAATGTCATCGTGAAGTATAGAATTAGACTTTTTACGTACAATAAAGATTTAAAGACATTCTTTTACAGAATTGATAGTCTTTTTTCAGTGTTGCCTAATGAATTAAAGAGTGAAAGAGAATACATGGCTGCAATAGACAATCTTTGTGTGAAGAAACTATACGAAACTGTGCTCAGAAATAAAGTTAGTACTGAAGAGCTTTTGAATGTGCTGGTTAAATGTAACACAGTTGAAGTAATCCATCTGTTGTTAAATGTAATACTTGCAGTTATGGGAAACAACATAAACTTAGAGCAAGAGAATATGGATGAAAATACAATAGGAAATAAGATAGATAAAGTAGGAGAGTTGTTGGAAAGTGTGTTTGAAAGAGTAATGGTTTATGATAACTTAGACGGAAAACAAGGAGCTAGTAATGTGCTTAATGAGTACTGGGCAAACATTATTGAAACTTACTATTCAATTAAAAGGCTCACAAATTTTAATAGAGTTAACAATAAACTTGCTAGATGCGGAGTTGTGGAAATTAAAAGAAACTGCGAAGTTAGAGAAGACAACCATAAAAAAGGAAAGAATATATTAGACGATGTATTCGGAGACTTAAATATATAATGGTTATATGTTGTCAATGTGTTAATAATTAATAATAATAATACAGTTATTAAATAAAGAAATGGTTCCATTTATAAAATATTATTCCGGGAACCTCCCAAAGCGTCTCTTTCTATTCTCAAAAAAGTTTAACAAAATAAATCAAAGCTGTTCAAAACAAACTTCAAAATTATATTTTATTTATTTTGATACTGTCATGTTAGAATAAAAATTAATCATTATTTTGGTGATAATTTTAATTTTATACAAAATATCTTTTTATTAGGTTTCTTATTCACTTTTTGTAATGTTCAAGAAAATTCAATTTAAAATTAATTGTTGTAACTCCGTACGATTAAACCATTTCAAATGACAAGAAACAAATTTATTAACAACTTCTGTTATCCAATTGTTTTATATTGTGTTGTTACGCTTAAATTGAACTGCGACCCACTTCAAATTTCAACAGATTACAGTAAAGTTCCATTCAGCGCCGAAATGGTGATTTCAGGATACGACGTGGGCGATAAGAGTTATATTGTTATAACATGTGCTTATATAGGCAGCAAGCCCGACGATTTAAGTGTGACAACAAAATCTGGAAACAAGAAAGATTCTCTGGATTTAGAACTGAACATCTCTAGACCGTTTATTTTCTTTTCTAGAGTTGACTTTGATACAGAAATGGGAGCACACGATGTAGCCGCGTGTTTATCGACTATGGCCCACAATAAAAAGTTTAACGGTGAAGATTTTAAAACGGTATTCGAAGAAGCACAGCACAGATCTACAGAAACAATACAGCACACCATATCATTCGAGGTCATAAAGGATCTATCAGATTCTTCTTCAAAGTTTGTTCAGTTCAAAAATAACGAGGAAATTGAAGGGTTCAGTACAGAAATTCTTAAAGAAAATCTCCAGATAACTGTGAATATAAATCCAAACGAAAAGGGCGAAAAGACTTCACTTTCAGACTTGAATCCCGATGATCTTATAACTCCAATCTACCGAATGAAGAAGTTTAACTTGTATACTCAGGAAATGTTTGATGAAGTCGTTAAAACATTGAAAATTGAGTTTGAAGAACAAACAATAATTTCACAAAACACACCCAGACCGTACTTTTTGTTCTTTTTGCTTGGGGGAGGTATTGTGGCGATTTCTGTTGTAGTTATATTGATTGCATTGAAAAAAAATAAGGTAAGAAGAAGATCAAAGCCAAAAGTTAACTAAAATATGCATTTTATTAAATTTAATATACGTTTTTACATTATATAGAAATGTTTGGAATATTATTGAGATTGTTTATTAAACAATTTTAGCGTTTCGTATTTTGTAAGAATTTTTTATTTTTATATACATTATAAAACGAATAGAATATGATGAATCATATTAACATCATAAAATAAACATATTTGTGTCATGAAAGCCATTCATAACTAATTATTGTTAATACAAAATATAGTCATGTCCACTAAATTTGAATCACTATTTTATAGATGTAATTTTATATTTGAAATTTGAAAAATGTTTAGAATTTATTAATAAATTTAGTTTTATACGTAGAAATATTTTTTATTTAGTAAAAATTACTGTTTAAGTTTTTTTTCATTTTTTATGTATATAAAAATTGACTTCTGTTCATAAAAAATGAATCAACAAAAAAATTAAAATATAATTAACCATTTAAAAATTATGACACAAAAGTTACTTAACCCGTTCACCTCTTTTTGCAATGACATTTTCCAGACGCTCGTCAAGGCCATCAATAAGATTTTCGCAAAGTTCTGTTTCTAATGAATTCCAACACTTATTGATTGCTATCCATAATTCTTGTATAGAACTATATACCTTCTTTGTTCTATACACTCTTCTAGTCATAATCCCCCAAAGATTCTCGATCGGATTAAGATCCGGCGAGTTTGGGGGGCATGTGAGAATATCGACCTTGTTACTTTTAAAAAACTCCTTAGAACTCTTGGCGGTGTGGCAGGTTGCGTTATCGTGCTGCCAAAAGAAGTTGTTTCTGTTAAATGCCTTGTTTATGGCCGGCAAGACTTCATTCTTCATTAAATCTTGATATTTTTTCGCATTTAAAGTACCTTCTATCTTTGACAAAAAAATGGGTCCTGTACGGCAAAAAGCTCCGAAAATCATCAGTGATTTGTTCTGCTGATACTTTATAGATAAATACTTTTTGAATTTTCATCTCAGTGTTGACTTCCTGGTCTTTATGTTGCCAAACATTGAGCATTGAGTCCGGTCCTAACTAGTTAAACTTTTTCTCATCACTAAAAACAGTTATTTCGAACAGTTTGGGTTGTAATATGTGATCGAAAGCAAAATCCATCCGTTTGCTCTTCTGTTTGGTGTTTAAACTTGGAATTAACTTTGTTCTTTTGTATAAATACCCTTCTCTTTTCAAAAACCGCGAAACTGTTTGACGAGATACATGTAAATCAAGGTTATAAATTATTTCTTTTATAGTAGTCCCTCTGTGTTGTTTGATGTAACGTATTATACTTCTTCCTTTTCTTTTTGTAATCAAAAATTTTCGTCCTCGTTTGAATTTTATGTTGGGAATCTTTGTAGGTGCCAAAAGCCTGTAGAGTCTTGAATAAGGCATTCGCAAGGATTTTGCGGCCTTACGTATGCTTCCCGCATTGTGCACTTCATGGTCGAATAGTAAACGCTGTAGTAAGTGAGAATTTGACCTTGTAACTGCCATGAAAATTTTAATTTTTTAAAAATATGTTATTTAAAATATAAGATTTTATCAATAGTGTAATATAATGTTGGAATATACATCTACCTTTGATTAAATAGTGATTTGTTAAGAAATGGTGAAGATAATGTGGATATTTTTAAAAAATTAAAATTTTCATGGCAGTTACAAGGTCAAATTCTCACTTACTACAGCGTTTACTATTCGACCATGAAGTGCACAATGCGGGAAGCATACGTAAGGCCGCAAAATCCTTGCGAATGCCTTATTCAAGACTCTACAGGCTTTTGGCACCTACAAAGATTCCCAACATAAAATTCAAACGAGGGCGAAAATTTTTGATTACAGAAAGAAAAGGAAGAAGTATAATACGTTACATCAAACAACACAGAGGGACTACTATAAAAGAAATAATTTATAACCTTGATTTACATGTATCTCGTCAAACAGTTTCGCGGTTTTTGAAAAGAGAAGGGTATTTATAGAAAAGAACAAAGTTAATTCCAAGTTTAAACACCAAACAGAAGAGCAAACGGATGGATTTTGCTTTCGATCACATATTACAACCCAAACTGTTCGAAATAACTGTTTTTAGTGATGAGAAAAAGTTTAACCTGTTAGGACCGGACTCAATGCTCAATGTTTGGCAACATAAAGACCAGGAAGTCAACACTGAGATGAAAATTCAAAAAGTATTTATCTATAAAGTATCAGCAGAACAAATCACTGATGATTTTCGGAGCTTTTTGCCGTACAGGACCCATTTTTTTGTCAAAGATAGAAGGTACTTTAAATGCGAAAAAATATCAAGATTTAATGAAGAATGAAGTCTTGCCGGCCATAAACAAGGTATTTAACAGAAACAACTTCTTTTGGCAGCACGATAACGCAACCTGCCACACCGCCAAGAGTTCTAAGGAGTTTTTTAAAAGTAACAAGGTCGATATTCTCACATGGCCCCCAAACTCGCCGGATCTTAATCCGATCGAGAATCTTTGGGGGATTATGACTAGAAGAGTGTATAGAACAAAGAAGGTATATAGTTCTATACAAGAATTATGGATAGCAATCAATAAGTGTTGGAATTCATTAGAAACAGAACTTTGCGAAAATCTTATTGATGGCCTTGACGAGCGTCTGGAAAATGTCATTGCAAAAAGAGGTGAACGGGTTAAGTAACTTTTGTGTCATAATTTTTAAATGGTTAATTATATTTTAATTTTTTTGTTGATTCATTTTTTATGAACAGAAGTCAATTTTTGTATACATAAAAAATGAAAAAAAACTTAAACAGTAATTTTTACTAAATAAAAAATATTTCTACGTATAAAACTAAATTTATTAATAAATTCTAAACATTTTTCAAATTTCAAATATAAAATTACATCTATAAAATAGTGATTCAAATTTAGTGGACATGACTATATTATCTATCTTCATTTAGTTTTGAATTAATTATGTATAGATTTATTCATGAATGTGACTTGACGTAGCTCCATAGTGTATCCATAAAAATGAATCTCCAGTGGGTACGTGACTAACAGAAAGTTCTGTTGTAATATAATGTTCGAGGAATCAATTAAAATTGAATACATATTAATTTTGATCAAACTTTTGTGACAGGTCAAAATGACTGACAGATGGTCGATGACTAAAATTTTATGTCAGGTCAAAATGACTGACAAAATATCGATAACTAAAGTTTTTTGTCAGGTCAAAATGACTGACAAATGTTCGATGACTAAAGTTTTGTGTCAGGTCAAAATGACTGACATCGGTGCCAAAGGGTTAAATAAATAATAATTAAAAAATTAGCTTAGGAATTTTATAATGTTTCAAAATAAGGATAGACCCACTTTAAGTCTATACAACCATTATATAAAATACGGTTGGGCCTATTATGATCCACTTCTCAAAAAAGACAGGAATTAACATTCGACTTTTTTGAAGATGCTTTTTAATAATAAAGAATGGCATTGTTAATTATGTATTTATTTATTAATCTGAAAAGCTTTTTATTGTTTTGATTTCATAATCAATAAATTAGTTGGATACCAACATATTAAATTTTAATTT
>JASNJN010000006.1:0-16585 GCA_030180075.1 Mikrocytos mackini | reverse complement strand
CTTGAAAATTTACTACTGAAATTCTATTCATTGGCCATTTCTTATTTATTTAATACTTACACGGAAATTAAAACCTCAGTAATTACTTAAGACAATAAGAAATGGCCAATGAATAGAATTTCAGTAGTAAATTTTCAAGGAAGGGAGTGTAGTATGCCCCAATATAAGCCGCCCTTGCGAGCTAGATTTACATAAGTAATTCTATTTTTAATTATTATTTTTTAGTAAATATTTAACAAGTGAATATCTACAATACTTATTTATTATGTTTGGTTTTAATTTCCGTGTAAGTATTAAATTTTAATCACATGTTAATTTTTTTGGATTATGGTATTATATTTTATATCAACCTATTCGTTTTTGCCAAACTAAAAAATATTTTAGTATCCGGGTTTATTTTAATATTTGATTAAAATTTTATAAATTGGCGTTATTTTCTCGCAAACATATGAATTGTTTACTTCTATGATCAATTTTGTAGTATTGATTTTAATATTGATTATAAATTACCTTTAAATTTTTAATGGTTTGTTATAAACTAACATAACCATTCTAAAAGGTTGAAAATAATTGTAAAATCATATAAGCGGTGTATTTACATGAATTTTTCAAAATTTAAATTAAATTTAAAACATAATAAATTTACTAGAGGATGCCATATTAAAACAGGATTTTAAATGTAATATTGAACACACTAAATGTATATAACATATCGATTTTTTATTTATTGTTTATTTTAAAAATGACTGAAAGTTCATCCACTACCATAACAGCTAGAATACGCGACGAATTTTCAGTAAAAGAAAATGAGTTAGTTTTTTGCACTTGTTGTATACCAAAGAAATTGGTTAAAATTTACGGTTTAAATTAATACAATTTGGTTACACATTTCAAAAACGCTCATAAAACTGAATTTTAAATTGTAAAACAACAAATAAGTTTACAAAATAATTCACTAACACTTTCTGATTTTGACACTACTTACTCAAACCCGTTGTTAATGCAAATTTCTAATTCGATCATTCTAGAAAATCTTCCGTTCAACTTTTTTGCCAAACCGGACATAAGAAAACTTCTATTTCGCATGAATAAAAACATTACTATTCCTAATAACAAGAATATCAAAGAGTTTATTGAAGAAAAATATGAATATCTTATTAACTGGCTAAAACAACAACTCATAAGCGAATCATATCTCTCTATAGCACTAGACATTTGGAATCTTAATACTAAATCAATTCTAGGGATAAATATAAAATTAGCATTTAGTAACTCTAATACATTTATTATATTTTTAGACTTTGAAAAAATAAACGATCATTTCTCAAGCACAATTAATTCCAAAATCATTGGGATAATCGATAAATTTGACAATACAATTAAAAAAACGAGTTATTGCAGTGACAATGCTGCTAATATGTTAAAATCACTTAAACTATTTTCCCAATTTGAAATTGAAAATTAAATTAATGAAATAAATTACAAATAAATCTGAATCAACGTATTAATGAAATATCTTTACAAAATTTTGAAAGAAAATTTTTCGGGTGTATTGCACATAAACTTAATCTAGTAATATATTATATGCTAAAAGAAACTCCGGAATTAAACTTTTGCTATAATTCAATAATTGCGATTATTAAAAGTATTAGGAATTTTGAGATATCGAATTACAGAAGAAACCAACTACCTTCGTTCATTCGGTGGCATTCAGTGTATGAAATGCTAAACAATTTTTACACCCAGAGAAACTTGATTGAAACTCATTCTCCCGGCTATAAATCGCCACCCCACATTTTCTTCCATTTTCCACACTTTCTTCCATTTCCCACACTTTCTTCCGATTCCCACACTTTCTTCTAAATCCCACACTCAGATCAATTTTATCATGATTTTTACCAGAAATGCGGAAAATAATGCCATCTCATGGCTACATACTCACATTAGCCCCATATTGTGCATATTTAACATTTTCGGTGAGTACTCTAGCATAGGTTTTTGAAAAAATTAAAAATGGTTTTTTGGGTTTTTTCCGAGCCTAACGAATAACAAAATAATCTGAATATTGGCCAATCATTACATACTATTTGTTTAATGAATAAATATAAGCATGTCTACACAGTTAAATTGCTGATTATGTATTTAAATTGCAGTGACTTTTAAGTTGATTTTTATCACTAACAATTAGGGTTTCCCATGGCCGGTTCCGGGTAATTGCAGTAATATGTCATTTTAAGTATTCTTATTCTACAAAAACTTCTGAAAATCGTTCTATGTGTTTATCTCGACGAGATCAATATTTTAAACCAAATTGCAACATTTTATTTTATATATTTTATATATATATTGACATTATAAAAATTTTCCTAAAAACAAATTTTCAACTATCCGAGTATCGGGTAATTGAAATTTAAGTCGAATATAACCATATTTTTTATTTTTAATACCATAAATTAAAAATTCGGGAGAAATTGAGTTTGTTATTAATTTTTCAGTTCACAATCTATCTTAGTCCGATTTTAAAAATACCCGGAACCGGCTCGGGGAAACCCTACTAACAATGGCATGTGGGAATAAATTATATTAAATTTTAAAGATAATTTTTGAAAATTATTACAAATATATTAGGCTATGAAAGCTGGGAAGTCGATTTTACACGTTTATATGACTTAATTGCTTTAAATTTTCAAATTTTCAAAACTGGGAAATTGCTTGTAATACTCAAAAACATAGCGCGGATTTTTGTATTAACCGATCTAAATAGTCTCCGTCTCTGAGAAATTTCGTCATACATCGGTTATGATGTGTGAAACACCATAAAACCACCAGCATACATGCTAAAATGGACGATCGTGGGATATGGAAGATAGTGTGGGATATGGAAGATAGTGTGGGAATCGGAAGAAAGTGTGGGAATTGGAAGAAAGTGTGGGGAAATGAAAGAAAGTGTGGGAAACAAGATTCCAGCCCATTCTCCCCTACTTTGACTCATTCTCCCCTATTTTGACTAATTCTCCCCGATTTTTTTGTACATAAAAAATTATTTCATCAAAAATGTGTTTTTATGGCCTAACAACGATTTTCGAAAAAAAATTTTTTTGGGAAAAATTTCAAGGGTACCCCCTTGGAAAATTTCAAAAAAGTCAACATCTAAAAACATTAATTTTTTTGGACTAATTTTTTCAAAATTTTTTTGATCGCTGTATTATCAAAAAATTTACAAATAAAAAAAATAAAATTTTTTCAAAAATGTTTCAATCACATTACAGTGCTCACTCGGTTATGTCACAGTTCCCGTTTTTGACGTGTTTTTGGCGATTCTTGTGATATAACGTATATAATGTGACTAAAAAAATGTGTCTAAATTTGATATGCTATAATAATGTATATTTTCTCTTGAATTGTCAGTCTCGATACAAATACAACCAATTCTAGATAATGTTCGCAAAATTGTTAACTGAAACAATCCAGATATCGAATATTTTTACAGCGAACGAGTAACGTTTTTATGATATCAGGATTATCTTCATAAAAATGGTTAGCCATAAAATTTTAAATATTGAGTTTACATGCTTTAGGGCCGAATGACCGAAAAGCAGGAGGTTATTGTAGAGTGATAATGTTTCATCATTGAATCTGGGCCGTAAGTTCGCTAGTTTCTGGTAAAACTCATTGTTTATTTTATAACTATTAAAGTTATCGTTTGAATTCAAACTTATTTATGAATTGGCAACCGGGTCATTAACCACTTGGGAAAGTTATCTGAGTGGTATCAATCTACTAGGGGTACTACACGAATAGTTCAAGAAAAATTATCGTTTCTATATTTTCAGATCAATATTTATGTTCATATAATATTTAAAAAAATTATGTTGTCTAGTTATATATCAAATTGATATAAGTATTTTCAAATAGCTAAAGATAGTCCAGACAATATGTCTGTCTTATTTGAAAGGTAAACAGAATATAGTTATCTATATCTAGCTAGTTCGAATAATTCTGGTATTTTGACCAAAATAATTCAAACCGATTATGCGATGGAGGTGGTCAATTAACAAGTCTAATACATGGGTAATAGCTAATTGTATAAATCCCTTTCCAAATTATCAATTTGGTAGCCTTGAAGACGTTTTCTTGTAATAGAACCTAACATATGTCACTTTTCTTAATTCAATTATATTTCCCACTATTTTCGATAAATTTCGATTCTATCTTCATATCTGAACCAAATGATTGCTATTTTACTCATATATTTACCTTTAACATGTATTCGATATGTTCCTGTCATGTTTCACCTATATTTTGTATCTAATCTTCAAAAATTGAGAGGATGTAGAAAGTGTGACATAAAAAGTAACTTTTATAATCACATGCAATTATTCGTTTCTAAACACGATATTAATGCTATACCATGCTTTATATGACACTATTGGAATGTTATTTGCTATTTTAAACTTATTTGGTTGCATATTATAAAATATTAAATTTTGAAAAACACTAAAAAAGCTTGTTTTTAGGGCCAAAAATGTGATATAACACAGTGTGATTAGAAAAATATGTGACATAACCGAGTGAGCACTGTATCGTAGAAAATGCCAAACTATTCAAATCATTCTAAAAGGCATAATAATGACCCACGAGGTCCACACTGTGGTAGTGAACACGGTAGTAATTTGACTATAAAAAACTTCAAAACAACAAATTTAATTTTTTTTCATCGATTAACACATTAAAATTAAAATTTTGTCAACATTGTTTCAAACAATATACACATAACACATTACATTACCGATCTATTTCAAAATCTACAAATATCAATTTTCTTACAAGTAGATTAGAAACCAATATGTTTGCCAATCCGCCATTTCCCCATCGATTTCCCCAACTATTTTGTAATTTTAAATAACCTTCTTTAAAACCTGTTATAAGTACAATATGTGATAAGCTTCCTTCTGGGCTTAAATCATCAAAATAATAATTTTCTTTTGTTAATTTAGCAAAACTTTTCCCTATTTTGATCTCCGCTATTGCCATTTTATACTCCACCAAATCTTCTTCCAATTCTTTGTTATCACCATCGTTATCGACATAAACAGTTTTAAATTTCAACGTTTTGAAATAAGGCCTGTTTGTTTTAGAATTAATATATGTTCTTAAATACTCGAATATCCGCTCTATAATTAAATCACCATGTTGGCCACAAATATCACAGTTCTTTATCAACTTTTCAGCTTCGAAATCATTTGGAAACTCTATACCAAGCAGTTGGTGCTTGTATTGTAATAAAGAAGAAGTTGCAAATTTTAAACAGTCTTGGTTATGTCCTTGATCCAAAATTTCCTTTGTTATGGTATCCTCATTGAATAAAGAGAATTCCTGTTTAACCTGAAATGCTTTATGTGCATTGATGTAAAATTGTAAGAACAGAATTATGAGTACGTATCCTGTGGTGTTCTTAATCGACATTTTAGTTTTTTAAGAAAATAACTTTTTAAATGAATGAAGCTTGTTTTTCTCTGATAAACGCTCCTTATAGAATCGATGGACGCCTACCACACGACATAAGACCACTACGAATACGTAAAATTACGAACACACAATCTCCGAATATTTCTATACTTTTTGAACAAGGGCCTACTAAAATAGTTTGTAGTTTAAATGAGCTATGTCCCAGAGTACACAAATCTTCTTCTACAGACGGGTTAACATTAGTCTGTACATATAGATCTAGCAGCGACCTATATGACCACTTAACCGAAGCCAGGGCTCTAATTTCTATTTTCACTCCTGTAATTAGGTTACAAGAGTATCCAAGGAGTGAATTAGGTATACACGTAAACATTCTGGAAGAAGACGGCCCTTCATTTGCAAAGGTCATCAATGCAGTGAACATTGCACTTGTTCTTTCGGGGATAGAACTTAATAGTTTTATAGTTGCGACTGAAATAGGCGTTTTTAATTCTTATTTCTTTAATGATTTAAACGATAAAGAAGAAAGAAGACCAAATGTAGAAAAAATGGTGCTTGTTACAGATAATGATGATAGAATAGTTTACACTGAGTTTGATAACTTGAAAATAGATAAATTGGAAGAGTTATTGGATTTCAATAAAAGTGTTAAAAGTTACATTGAACCTTTTATAAAGAAGTTTATATCGGATAACTTAGAAGATAAATACATAAGGGATATATAATCTAATTTTTATTTATCATTTTAAAACAATGAATAAGTTATAAATTATATAAATAAAATTGAATATAAAATAAATGAATATAAATACGGATTAAATAAAATTAAATATTATAGTGTAAAATCATTAATATATTTCAAGTCATTTGTTTGCATTTGATTAAACATTTCGTTTTCTTTGAATGCTTTTACAATATTTTTTATTTCTTCACAGTTACTATTCAAATAACCATCAGTATCCTCCACAAATTCAAGTATAGAATAACTTATATTTTTCTTATAAAGAAGGTATTCAAAGTCATTCAAGGATGTGTTGAGATAGAGTGAAATGAAAAGCCAAATGAATGAAACTGAGCGGCACTGGCCAAAGGTGCAGTGGAATAATATATTGCGGCCGTGTAGCTTGTAGTTTAGTATTTTACATAATAGCATGGATAGCTGTTCCCCATCGAACTCCTTTAAATCGTATTTTCTGTACTCAATTGATTTTGCTTTGCGAATGGGCTTGTAGTTGTTTAATGAGATAACTAGATATATAACCGTCCCATTTATGTTTATGTTAGACTCCAAATGCATAGCAGCTTCAATATCGCCCAAATAAACGTTTGGAATGATTTCTAGAAATTTCATTTTTTAAATTGATTCCAACTGTATCTCAGCCTTCAAGACACTACATAGCATAATACAACATAATATAACTGGAAAGATCGGATATAAGTACTATAACATTTCAGCTTTGTTTTTATTTCGTTTTATTCATTAGCGAAAATTCACAAAACCAAAATAGAATGGACAACTCTTCAGATGAAAACAGCCTTGTTTCAAGATACAGTTTAATTACACACATTCCACTATCTGACGAAAGTAAGCCAGCACAACTCGCCGCCCCTCTATCTATTTTGTTTGTTACCACTCTCACAAATTCGTTTTTTCTGATCTTCTCTATTTACTTCTCAGGAATTGCATTAACGACAAATGAAATGGTTCCAGCGATACATTTTATATTCCTGAGTCTATCGATTCTAAGGGTATTATTCTTCATGATACGACTCTTATTTTCTCTTACAAAGTCAGACTACTCAAATTATATCCTATTCCACATTTATTTTGGGGATCTGTTCCTTGCAGGATGTTCTTTTGCAATAGCACTTGAAATAAATGGACAAAAGGAAATACTAGGTCGGCTTTTTTACGTATTCGTTTGGATAATAGGATGGTATATTACAACATTTGTGTTCGTTTTAAACTTTCTCTTGGTATATCTTTATATATTAGAAAGTAGAAGGAATTATATAACAAAGATTTATAGAGCTAAAAAATATGAATTAAAGGTGAATATAAACAAAAGAAAGATATGTGTAAAATGTAATGAGGAAATCAACTTTGAAGGAAATAATAAAAATGAAGGAAGATACTTTATAGAATTCAATTGTGGACATTTTATACATATTTGTTGTATGAAAAATAAAGCAAGGTGTGACCAATGTACTAAGTGTGGTGGTTTGGGGACTAACGTTATCATTGAAAAGTTGGTTAAATTGATATTTGTAATTGTTGAATTTCTATAAATAATAAAGACAAATGATATAAAACTGAAAAATTATACAATTTTATTAAATTATAATATAAAAGAGAGAAGTTTTTATACGCGCACTAAAAATTGAAACTATCGATCGAAAAGTTAATTGTGTTAGTTTTTCAAAACTGTATATGAAGGGTTAAATATAATTTAATATTAAAATATAAAAACTACTAGTCCTTCTATTAACATTTCTAACGACTATTTACTTACTTTGATCCTACCAAATGAGCCAATTGCATTAATCGACAACTATATCCAAACTCATTATCATACCAGGATATCAACTTGATCAATTTATCTCCATCTTTACTTGCTATTTCAATGCACGCCTTTTCGTCAACCAAACTACTATGCGATTCATCCATTACCCCAGCCAATGTCAAAGAATCGGTGCTATCAACTTTCAATATATCCTTCAACTCATTCTTAGACGCAACTTTTATAGCTTCCATAACTTCATTCAATCCTACCTTCGAGTTTTCTAATGTAAGTGTCAAGTCAACAACAGACCCACAAATCGTTGGAACTCTGAATGCCATTCCGGTAAGTATTCCGTTTACTTCAGGCAGTACTTTTCCGACAGCTTTGGCAGCACCTGTCGAAGCAGGAATTATGTTTGCAGCTCCAGAGAAGCCCATTCTTATGCTCCTTGCATTTCCGTCAACAATAGGCTGAGAAATAGTCACTGAATGCACTGTGGTCATTAAACCTGTTTTTATTTTGTACTTATCATTGACAGCCTTCACCAATGGTGCTAGACAGTTAGTAGTGCAGGAAGCGTTGCTGATTATACTCTCTCCTTTGTACTCTTTGTCGTTCACACCTTTAACAAACATAGGAATGTCTGGAGACTTGGAAGGAGCGCTGAGTACAACTTTGGTAACGTCTGAAGTTTGGTTGTATTCTTTGAGGTGGTTTCTAGCTGTCTCTGTGGTTAGGAAAACCCCTGTGCAATCTACGACAACTTTGACGCCTGTTAATTTCCAGTTGATTAATGATGGACTCTTCTCGTGGGTGATTTTGATAGAAGATACGAGATTTTCTTTAGTTTCCTTGGGATTCGCACAGCAACGATTGTAGATGTTTAAGGATTGATTTGCTTCGTCTGCTGCTGCGTGATATGCAAAACGACCATGAGCAGAGTCGTAATTGAGTAAAGTTGCCATAGTCTGTAAGGTGGCAAATGGATCATTTATTTGGACAACCTTGATGTTACTTGGATTTGTGAATGTTGTTCTAAGTGAGATTCGACCTATACGTCCGAAACCATTGATTCCTACTTCGATTGGATTTGACATAAAATTTTAAAATTTTGAACAGTTTGAAAATTATAAGCTACAATCGATACAAATTTTGCGATATGTGTGTGCAATAATCATAAGAACTTATAGAAGAATTTAAAATTTATTCTGGACATCTAGAACGTAATTTGGATTTCAACGAAATTAGCGTGTTTATTGTTAAACACCGTAGTTTTTATATGTATAGGGACGATATTTGTATAAATCATCAAGAAAATTATGCTTTGTCGCAATTTTTAAAATTGTATTAGGTTTTATTGGTCTCTCAAGTGACTCAGCGGCGAGTAATAATTTTTATAGACTGTTTTTATATTTATATACCTAAATTAGTAATGTTGACATCAACGGTAGTGTTACAAACGAAAAATCAAGTAGCCATTTATATAAAATTCCAACACAAATTAAAATGTTAGTTTTATTTCTAATTTTGTTAGGTTTATTCCAACAAATCTATAGCATTGAACAGTCGTTCAAATGCCTGATAAAACAAAGAAACACTAAAATAATTTTTGCAAATTTAACTTTCAAATGTTACTACTCAAGAATTTACAACACAGGATGTTTGAAAGCTATATCCACTGACACCATAGTATTATCGTATCCAAACACAGAGTTTACCAATTTAGGAAGGTTTGCCGGCACTTTTAACAGCTTCGAACGGTCCATTTTAACAACAGAGTACATAGTTATGAAGATAAAACACAAAAATCATTTAAAAAAATATCAGAGCAAAATTGAACACCTAAATTCACAACACAAAGTTTTCCATTTGGGAATCCCTATTCTTATGAACCCCAATACTTTCATCAACAATTTTGTTTTGACGAATAAACTTATACACGAAAGATTAACATCAAAAGGGATGACAAGTATAGATATTTCAGAAAATAAACTAGACAATATAGCAGTGAATTATCTATTACCTCTAACATACGAAGTAACAAAAGCTGGAATAACAGGCTTCAGAATTAAAAGTACTGAGTATGAATTAGTATTTTGCAAAGAATTATTACAAAATAAAGAAGAATTAAAGAAAGGCAACGACGAGAATTTTTCATTTGGAAAACTATTTAGAAGAATTATGGGGATTAACGAACAAATTTCGGAAGAAGAACAAAAATACAATGATTACGAAAAATTTGTAAATGTAAGATCATTGGAAATTATTACTTTACCTAAACAACACGGGCCTATATTGTTTGTAGACAGAATAGATCCAACTAAAAAATCGGTAATGAAGTTGCTTAGAAAAGGGAATGGAAATATAAACATATTTCCAAGTTTTGATGGGCATTTCTATTTGACAATGACAGATAATATGTGGTTTGGTATAGACTATTGGCCTTGCGATGAACCTGAAGATGAAAATATGATTAGGGGAAGTAATAACAGGCTTATGTCGAATTTCGCTTTGAAACGAATTAATAACAAAGGGGAGGAGATAAGGATGTTTAAATAAATAGAATCATGTTTAAAATTAGTTTAGTTACAAGTATTTGGCTTAGATTAGTATTAAAAATAGGTTAAGTTGATTGTTATGGAGCTATAAACTGGGTTAAGCAAAATATGCGTACAATTATTAAATTAGAAATGATATTCGATTTAAATTGAAAATACGGTACATTTCAATGTTTAAAACTTTGGTAGAGATATATTGCAATTATTGAACAGGGATATTTTACAGATTCATGTGATAATCATACTAAACCTCTAAATTCAATCTATTTATTATACATATCAAGAAATTTACTTTTATTATTTTTCTTTATAATTGTATCGTCCAAAACATTTCTGTTTCCGTTCGTCTGTTCATTGGTTTTTATTTTTTCAATCAATTCTTTCATTTTACTTCCTCTGTCTAACAATATGCACAATTCATCGTTTATTTTTTCTGTTTTAATAATGTTACATCTTTCTAAATAATAGACAAAACCATTAAATGAATTCCATTTTGTTCCAATTAACCTACAGTTTCTTTTGTTGCGTATAAATTGCTGGTAAACAGCATTAGCCTTCACCTTTCGAACAGAAACCGAAAATAACAGCTCAAGAAATTGTTTTTTGAATAATTTGGAGTTCGCAGCTTTTAGTTTGGTTGGATCATTCGAATGTTTTAGCAATGCGTTCTTGTGTGGATTTGTAGAAAGGTGGCATTCAAATCCATTTTTATCACGGAATTGTTTTTCACAATAAAAACAGTAAATATCTTGTTTGGGTAGAGCTTGTGATTTTACTCTCTTGGCTATTTGTTTATGCGTCTGTTTCTTTTCATACATAGCAAACCTAATTTTGAAATTTTAAATTTCAAAAACAAAAAACACATTTAACTTACTCAGAGCACACGTACTAATATGACAACTCAATACCATTTTTCCTGGTTCCATGGTCTTTACTTCAGCATTCCTTTCATTGCAATAGCCTCAATTATACAAATTGTACTTCTTATCAAACACAGCATCAACAAGCGACTCATAAAAAGAAAATATGGAAAAGATTCAGACTTGCCCTGTAGATGTTACGTACGACTTCGTAAGATTCTAATACCACTTAACTTCATAACGACGATCTTCATCATTCTTTACTCAATTTTCCCACGTTGTTCCGGCCATATTCCAAACATAGTTTCCGAGTTATTCTCTAACCTTGTGTTTAGCTTTCTCTTGTGCAGCTTGGTGTGGCTGCAATACGAGCACTTGAGCGTACTAATGTCTTCTCATAGTAAAAAGATGTTTTATCAACGCGCTAAGTTTGTATTGTTCCTCATTATTTCTATACTTCTTTTACTCCTCCCTTGCATGTTCACTATAGTAGAATATGCGAACGGCCAAAAGATTTTCTACTGGGAGTCAGTGATTATACGCGTATTCTTTATTACAGTCGTCATGATTGCCAATTCTTGGCTTGTATATAGTTCTTACCTTATTTCAAACGAAATAGCAGAAGCTTACAAAATTAAAGTAGAAGCACTCGGGTTCAAAAGTGACACAAAAAGCGAAAAACTACTGCATAGTTTGGACTACATATTCTTTAGTGCGATTTCTAGTGCAACTATTTCGACACTAATTATACTCGTACAAGTAAGACCTGTGTTTATAGCTATAATTAGATTGTTCCAAACAAAGAACTGTATAATATATAAAAGTGCGAGTGTATATACCTCACTACTTAACTTTATATTCAGATTCTTACAGACATTGCTTCTTTCGTTTTTTATTTACGTAAGTTGGATACCGTTGCGATGTGAGCCAAGTAAGGGAGCTAAATAATTTTATTATTCTATACTCTTTACGTTTATTTATTTATTATTGTCTTCGATTTTCGTTGCGTCTTCCAGAATTTGTTCTTCATCAGTCTTTACGTCTTTTATGAATCCAGAACTAAACTTCTCCTTTTGACTGAGGTACTTTTGAATCTCAATTTCACTAACGGATGGTTTGGTCACTTCAATCGCTTTAAGAAGGCCGTCTCTTTCAATAGGAGGATATCCATCCTTGAAAAGATCTGCCGAAGTGATAATCTCCCCCTTTTCAGCACCAGTTTTCTTCATGGCCTTGAATGTCTCAAGTGCCTGCCTGATACTAATCTTTGCAGCAACTTTGGACAATCCGCTTATGTCAGCGCAACTGTACCCTTCGGTGATAGTGGCAAGTTCATTGAAGTTGATATCATCTGCCAAAGGACTCTTTTTGAGACAAACTTTGAACACTTCTTCTCTATTCTTCCTATCAGGTAAGCCAACATAGATCATCGAGTCAAGTCTGCCCGGTCTAATCAATGCAGGATCTAGTAATTCAGGCCTGTTTGTGGCACCGATTACATAAACCTGTTTAGTTGGGTTTATTCCGTCCATTTCTAACAATATTGCGTTCATTACTCTATCTCCTACTCCAGAGTCTCCAGAGCTACTTCCTCTCTTTTGTGCAACCGAATCTATTTCATCAAAGAACAGAATACAGGGTGCTGCAGCACGAGCTTTGTTGAACACTTCTCTCACATTTGCTTCAGATTCTCCTACCCACATGGTAAGAAGTTCAGGCCCTTTTATATTTATGAAGTTAGCCTCACATTCTGTAGCTATGGCTTTGGCGAGCATAGTCTTACCACAGCCAGGAGGTCCCCATAGAAGACACCCTCTTGAAGGAGGCTGTCCATACGCTTGGTATATCTCTGGGTAGCTCAGTGGGTACTGAACCATTTCCTTCAACTCTTCCTTTACATCTTCCAACCCACCGACGTCGGACCATTTTACTTCGGGAGATTCGATTGCTGTTTCTCTTAGTGCAGATGGGTCGATTGATTTGAGGGCTTTATCGAAATGCTCGGGACCTACTTTCATGGTGGATACTAAATCAGCATCTAACTTACTACTTTCTAAATCTATCAAGTCCATCTTTTCACGCACGCAATTATATGCGGCTTCTGTGGACAATTGTGCAAGATCTGCACCGACCATACCGTGTGTTTTATTAGCAATGAGTGCAAGGTCCACTGTTTCTTCCAGCTTCATTTTCTTTGTGTGTATTTTAAGCACGTCCAGTCTTTCTGTTTCATTGGGAATTCCAATTTCTATTTCTTTATCAAACCTCCCAAACCTACGCAAAGCACTGTCTAAAGACCCTGGCCTATTTGTAGCAGCCAGTACAATCACTTTATTCCTTTTCTTCACCCCGTCCATTAAAGTAAGCAACATCGAAACTACACGCTTGTCCACATCTCCGCTAGTCTTATCTCTCTTGGGAGCAATGGAATCTATTTCGTCAATGAATATGATAGCTGGTGCATTTTTTGCAGCCTCTTCAAAAGCCCTTCTCAAATTGGCCTCACTTTCACCGCTCATTTTGCTCATAATTTCAGGACCATTGATGATAAAAAAGAAAGCTCCTGTTTCATTTGCCACAGCCCTGGCTATTAAAGTTTTACCCGTCCCAGGAGGACCGTGTAGAAGCACACCCGATGGTGGATTAATCCCCAAATTAATGAACAACTCGGGGTGTCTCAGTGGAAGTTCTATTGCCTCTCTTATATTCTTTATGGACTTAGTGTGCCCTCCTATGTCAGAGTAACCAATGTACTCATAGTTTTCATCCGACTCTATTTCAGGGAGCAATACTATTTCCGTTTCATTTGTAATTATACCGGCGTTGGAAATATTTTTCGTACTTTGTGGTTGTTGAGTGTTTTGCCCATTCAATTCGTCGGGGTTAACTTGGGCAGCTGTAATTTCTACTTCAATTATTTTGAAGTTAATTTCTACTATACCAGACACGACTGCAAAAGAAAGGCCTTTTGAAACTGGGCGGTAGTGGTCTAGGAAAAACGGCTTTATGAAGTTACTGAATATGTCACCTACTACGTTTTGACCAGCGATTGGTGCGATTTGAACTTTTGTTAGGTTTTTCAGCATTACTGGCTCGGCACGAGCGTATTCACCTAAACCACAGTGTATGTTAATACGAACAAGCTGGGGAAGGGAAATTGTTGTTGTATCGAGTCCTTCGTCTTCAACAGGTAGTGTGTAGATTGAAAAATCTTTTTTGTAGACTCGAAGAGCGTTGTGCTCGATGTTAGATATCTCAGTCGCCAATTGAGGGGATATACCAACAGTGGTGACGTCTTTCAATCTACAATCCTCTACTAATAGTTTCTTTGGGAATTGTTCTGTCGTCATATATTTTAGATTTTGAAAAAGGAAAATTAACAAATGCTAAAAAAATTTGGAAGCGTTGACTCGACAGCATTTTTGGTTTGTTTTAATTGCAATAACTTTCAGTAGCTAAATATTGTGACAGAAATAATCACAAAAATAATTTTTATAAATTTGGTGAAATACAGAAAGGTACAAGCTATTCACATCATTTCCAAATTCTTTGAATTAAGTTATATTATGTTTAAAACATATGTGTTTGAGGTATTATGCAATTGGTTGGTATATTAGAGTTGGGGTTTTATTAGACAGCTGTGTGTTTGTTGGAAAAAAATTAAGTTTAATTTTGCCGATTTGAATTCTGGGATCTTTGAAGATCTGGAAAAGCAGGAGATGCATGTATGAGATATGAAATGGTGTATACGGCCATTGTACATGGGCTAATTTTTTGTATTATTTTTAAAAATTTTATTTCTACAAAAATCAAACATGCCTCCCATTCGCACAGACGTGGGCTACATGGCTAATACAGCGCATCAGGAGCGCAAATACATCGATAACGCAACCGATGCCTTTTATCAGGATGATCCGTCGCCGAGGGAAACAATTGGGTTAGTTTCCAATATTAACAAACGTGAAACGACCACTATATTGAACAAATAAGCCTTCTGCTTATAACCAGAGCTGACAACAAGTAACCAATCGGGCATTAACTCAACTTTGACACAACAATTAGACAACAACTCGTTTGCCGATTCAGAACTTATAAAAATGACTTGTTTTTAAAAGAAATTTAGGAGAATTACAAAGGAGATTGGACGTAAAGAGCGCTTATAGCTCATTTTCGGAACTTAATCAACATAAAACTTCATATGAAACCGATTACAGTGGTCCCTCGTTAAAAGCACACTTTATAACATCACACCTCTTTAATGTCACAAAAAACAGGGGGTCCGCCACTATAATTTCCATAAATGTGATATTAAAAAGTTTGCCAAAAACCCGAATCTGAAAATGGGCCAAATATCAACACATATGTTATGTACCCCAAAAAAGTTATGATATAATTTTGTTATATCATAACTTTTTTGGGGTACATAACATATGTGTTGATATTTGGCCCATTTTCAGATTCGGGTTTTTGGCAAACTTTTTAATATCACATTTATGGAAATTATAGTGGCGGACCCCCTGTTTTTTGTGACATTAAAGAGGTGTGATGTTATAAAGTGTGCTTTTAACGAGGGACCACTGTAATCGGTTTCATATGAAGTTTTATGTTGATTAAGTTCCGAAAATGAGCTATAAGCGCTCTTTACGTCCAATCTCCTTTGTAATTCTCCTAAATTTCTTTTAAAAACAAGTCATTTTTATAAGTTCTGAATCGGCAAACGAGTTGTTGTCTAATTGTTGTGTCAAAGTTGAGTTAATTCCCGATTGGTTACTTGTTGTCAGCTCTGGTTATAAGCAGAAGGCTTATTTGTTCAATATAGTGGTCGTTTCACGTTTGTTAATATTGGAAACTAACCCAATTGTTTCCCTCGGCGACGGATCATCCTGATAAAAGGCATCGGTTGCGTTATCGATGTATTTGCGCTCCTGATGCGCTGTATTAGCCATGTAGCCCACGTCTGTGCGAATGGGAGGCATGTTTGATTTTTGTAGAAATAAAATTTTTAAAAATAATACAAAAAATTAGCCCATGTACAATGGCCGTATACACCATTTCATATCTCATACATGCATCTCCTGCTTTTCCAGATCTTCAAAGATCCCAGAATTCAAATCGGCAAAATTAAACTTAATTTTTTTCCAACAAACACACAGCTGTCTAATAAAACCCCAACTCTAATATACCAACCAATTGC